>OX419337.1:36335535-36358035 GCA_948470475.1 Galaxea fascicularis | reverse complement strand
ATAAAACAAAGAAAACCTCGTCAGGTTTTTACACCGAGGCTGACCCCCGCATTGACACCAGTTCATCTTTATTATTTATGAGCCATTGCATGCCCAGTATAGAAGGACGTCTATCGAAGGCCAGATTCAGGGGTAACCTGGGATCAGGCGTTCTCTTTTCAATTCCCTGTCTGCCGACTTTCAAGCTATCCCCCGTTTCCTCCCCACAAAAAAGGAAGCCCCCTACCCTCAACCCCCTCACTCAGCCCCCCCCCCCCCCCCCCCAAAAAAAAATGCTGGATCGCACACCAATGCGAACTAGTTTGCGAACTATGAAAAACTGGGGACTAGGAACTAGAACCCATTCCTCCAAGACAAACGTAACCCAAGATGGCGGATTTATTTGGAGAATTACAAAAAAAGATGCGATTTTTATGTTTCCACAAATTTACCTAAATTCTGCAGTACGATGTTTCGTTGTAAGTCCAAGATATAAGTATTTACAGGTTTTCAATCTAAAATGAGCTGTCAAGCAATAAATGGAGCAACAAAAGCTGAGATACGCCAGCGTGTATGGGATCACATTGAGAAGAACGATCTGGCCAACTTTCCAAGGCCTGTTCATCACCGAATCCCAAACTTTAGGGGAGCAAATGCGGCTGGAGAGAAAGTTGTTGCTATGGATGCATTCAAGAAAGCTCAGACTGTGAAGGTTAACCCAGACAAACCGCAAGAATATGTGAGATATAAGACTTTAGAGGAAAGAAAACTTTTGTTGGTTCCAACTCCAAGGTTGAGGAATGGTTTGTTTAATCGCATCGTGCCTCCACACGGTGCCGATACAGCGATGCTTAAGAGGTGTGCGACAAGAGAGGGTGTTACAAATTACAGCACTCCTGTTGGACTGGACCACAGGGTTAACATTGATCTTATTGTGATCGGATCGGTGGCTGTTTCGACAAAAGGTAGTCAGAATAATTATGTTAAAAAGCACAACTTGGGGAGGGAGTCTTGTAGAGTTTAAGACGGTCAGGGGAGATGCATGGTAAACTCGAAACTTTGCGTGATCTCAAGACCACCATATTTTTAACCACTTACATGATGGTTTTGTGCAAAAACGCCAACATTGTAAGACCAATCTAATTTGGCTAATAAAATTTAATAGGCCATATTCGTATTCTCGGTATTGAACTGGATCTAGCATGAAGTGGAGGCTCTTGCGGGGGAATCTTTTCATATGCAAATGTATTCCCCCACAAGAGCCTCCACTTCATGCTAGATCCAGTTCAATACAGAGAATATGAATATGGCCTATTTGCAGGATAGCTTGGTTTTTCAGAATTGTGAGCATGGCTATGAACCTTTAAAGCAACGGTGTTGTAAGACACAGGCAAGTAAAAATTAACGATGGAAAAGAACAACAAGCTTGAAAATGGTGTCACAATGTCACTGCAACGTTGTTTTCTTTTGCTAATTTTTACTTGGCTATGAACCTTCCTAGGCTATAAGGACGTTTGTGTGAAAATTTTCCAACACTTTTACTGCAGTAAGATGATGAGTTAGTTATGTCAGAAATGAAAAAAAAAAGGGGGAACACCGACTTCGTTTTGGAGAGAACATGCCCGGAAGAACACCCTAAATCTGAAGAAATCAGGGTTCGTTAGCAAATAAGGCCACAGTTTCTGTAAGCCCAAAAATATTGCAATTGCAAGTCTTTGAAGTGAAATATTCTCTGCTAAACATTTTTTAAGTGGACCTATTAAGTGAATTTAGTCAACTGGTGAGGTTCCTTAAAGAGAACAAGTTCACATTTAGTGACTATATTTTCACACATCTTGCAGCTGCAAGAAGGCAGGATTCGATGTCCCGTGGACAGAAATCTTGAATTTTTTTTTTACTTCCCACACTGATTTTTTGTTCATTTTTGAATGTGCTCGACAGCTGATGTGGCATGATCTTGCAACATGGATTTACGTAGGGATGCGTGTGAACAATTAGCGCGAACATCCCTGAAATTCTGGATATCAGAACTCTGGTCCAAGTTGTTAAAAGAGCTAGTAGTAACTCTACTCAGCAGATAAATCAATATCCGGGGGATAAACGTGTATTCCAAGTTAATATGTACTGAAAAGATTAAGTTATCCACCTGATAGATTAAGTTATCCACTCTTTAAACAACTGGAACCTACCCCTTCTCCCCAACTTTAGAAAGATGGACTGGCAGACTTGCTTATTGATCATCATAAGGGTATTTGAAGGATTGTATCTTCTGCTAATAGGCTTTAGGATTGGCAAGGGTGAAGGCTATGCTGACATGGAATATGCAATGATGGTTACCATGGGAGCTGTCAGTCAAGACACTGTTGTCATCACAACTGTCCATGATTGCCAGGTTGTGGATTTTGCAGATGAGCTAACAGATGAACATGATCTAATGGTAAAGTAAACATCACTTTAATCATTAACCAACTTAGACAATCCACTCATGTCAGTAATTTTCTGATTTTTAATCAGGTGGATTACATTGCAACACCAACAAGACTTATCAAATGTGAAGGGGAGAGGCAGAGGCCAACTGGAATACAGTGGACAAAGGTCACAAGCCAAATGTTGAAGGAAATTCCTATATTGAAAACCCTTAGAGAAAAAGAGCAAAGGCTTGGGAAGGATGTCTCTTTGAAAGAAAGTTGAAATCTCTCCAAGATCACGATAATTTTTTACATGAGGAGAAGTCCCTTATTTTTCCTAGGGAAGCAATGTAATTGATACATGCAGAGACACTTAAAACTCACTTTAGTAAACTGAGGGGTTGTTGTCGATAAAGCACTGTTCTCAATGAAAAACAAGTATTATTTGGATGTGCTGGGAACTGTAAAGTATGTTGTTAAACCCAGAGAGGGTGTAAAAGCAGTAAACAGACATCAATTCATACAATAACATTTATTAAGGTGCACATGTGAATGACATTGTTTTGTAACACAGGAACGTAATGGTCATTAATGTGTAATTTACAAAAAATAAAGTTATGTAGAGTAACCTACAATCAGGTCCTTTCCATTTACAGAGAAACAGAAAAAAAATTGGTGTTAAGGTGAGAGAGGAATTTTATGTCTTGACTGTTTCTGTGTAAATGCCAAAACGCATTTAAGATGGCCTGCTTGTAGGTTAAGGTGTTACTAAGACTAGCTTCTTTTACAAAGTGCCACAATGTAGTTGTTTGGCTGTCTGACAATATCAGTGAATATCAAAGTACAAGTGAAAAAAATAGTTTCTTAGAGCAAAGTGCATAGCTGTGTGCTTGTCTGGCAATATTAGCTTGCAGCACGGTAAAAAAAAAACAGTCAAAGTCGTACTGACAGAAATTCAAGGTAACAATGCCTTCCATGTAGTCTTCAACTTGTTTACATCTGCCCTGTATTATGCTGTTTCACTATTTCCTAACTAATCTAGCTACTAATCTAACCAAGCTAGTAAACACTTCAATCCAATTCTCTCTTCAAATGATAGGCATATATATATATACATTACACTGTATAATATAAAGCACATGTCCCAAAGGGAGTCAGTCTCTACAAGATTGATGCAACCTGTTTGCCGATAGACAGAGTAATCTAATAAAATGAGGTGATTTCTAATTCATACATATGTAAATGCAACACCCTCGTGATGAATAAAAGCCTTTAAGTTGAATGTTCTTTGGGAAAAATAATGTTCTTTCACCACACGGAGTCTACAGTCAGCTATAAAATTAATAATAACCAAGAGAAACTCCCACAAACTTGAGGGGAGTTTTTGGTTTCAAGATGCCATTCATTTTTGCCTACAGATTTTCTACCATATTTTCTAAGATGCTGATTTTTTTAAACAGTTTCTAACATAAGATAACCAACCTTTTGGCAAAAAACACAGTTAGCCACACCTGGAAGTAAATGTTTTCAGAGCAAATTCCCAGAATACTACCTGCTACAATGTTTACCACCATGTAGTAAAATATGAAATATCCTGTTTTGCCATAAAGTGCCACACAAAACGAAACAACATTTTTAACTCCCTTTAATGATCCATACCCCAAAAACATCTAGCCCTTGAAATCCTCCCATGGGAGGGTTTCACACAAAAAGATAATCAAACGCCAATATCAACAACAAATTTTCCACACAGTTCCTCTGTACATTTGTTACATGTACCTTTCTACATCTGTGATCATTTCCTTTATTCTCACTACATATATGTTAGAGTGAGATGTGATATTCTAAGGAAAATTAGGATGCTAATCACTGCTTGGACTGACATTGTTCCAACAATTCTGCTGTTAATTTGTGAACACTGGGTTTCCTACTTAACAAGCATACCACAATATAATTATCATATTGTGTAGTCAAGTTTCACTCTTTGCTCAGTTTTTCTCTTTTCATTCCTGATGTTTGTGTAACACTATAAAAGTCAGCTGGACATTTTGATGTTTCAAATGACATTTGAAGTACATAAATGCCAGTAATTAATGCAATAACTGTAGCAACAAGTTCAGGCTGCAGTGGGGTGTAGGTGTTACTACATCATACCAAAACAGCATCAAAATCTGCAGCCTTTGGGAAAATTGCAATAAGCTTCCAAAAATGGGTATGCAGAAAGTGAATGTGCCAATTGTAGAGTACAAAATGTATTACTCAACGGTATATTAAAACAACAAAAAGCCCTAATATAAACTCTTTTGGGTGAGCTAGCTTAAATATAAATGAATTTTTTTTCTTCCTGCTTGTGACAGTAGTGGCTCCATCTTATATGATAATTATATGCAATGCTAAACATTTCAAGTCAAAAGATAAAACAATAGCTTGTGTATGCTGGTAAAACCTGCTATGTACGTTAACTTGTTAGGGCACGTTTGACTACATGCCCTTGTAAAACAAGAAAATAAAAATATGAAAAATGATTACTATTTTTATTAGAGTATAGTTACTTAACATTGCATGTGTACACTGGGTGTCTGGTAATATTTTTCGAAATCTACGCTAATTCCCAAGATAATTAAGTTAAACATTAACGTGATTGTACCATAATTTTTAACCTCCTATACAAATGTCATATGTATTGTCTAAATATTTTGTGCTGACTTTTAAGGGATCCTTCTATTAGTCACTGTGACTTTAAAAAATAATCAAAGTTATGGGTGTTAAGGAACAAACTATAAATTTAATGTGTCTGTTTTACAGACAGTTTTGCTGTAACAGCCCTCATACTGAAGTCTGGCACCATTTTGAAAAATTTTCAGGAAATAAACTGTGTAATCAGCGATACTCATGGAAATTGATCAAACATTCTTGAATCTACAACTAAACAATGGATGTTATGTGATATACAAAAATTGAGTCAGTTATGGCTTCAAAAGGATCCCTCCTAAAAAACTTTAGTGTCATGTTCCATGACTAAATATCTAATGTATCTACAAAGTCCTTTAGATAAAATTCATAGTCAAGCAATCATCTAAAGATACCGATTATGAAAATTAATAGTAGACCATACTAGCTACAATACCAACACAAACACAGAAATACATTGATGGGTCATGGCGAACAGTTCTTATAGGTAAAGTTCAAAGTTTAGAGAAAGTCCCCAAAATCAAGAGCTCTTAGGAGTTCTTCACCCTGCAGGAGACCACAGTGCTGTACTGGGGCATTCACTTCAGCATCCCACGATGAGATGTTTGGAAAGAAACCCTTTCCCTTGGAAGCTACATGTAATTCGTTAGTGATGTAACCATTTCTTTTCACTGCAATGGGCACCTCTTTCCGTGCCAAGACTGGCGAAGATGACGCAGACAAGCTTGTTACCTTTTTGTAGGGGGGTGGTACTTTGGTCGGTGCTGGCATAGATGTCACTACACCACCTGGAGAAGGTATGCTCTCGTCGGCATTAAGTAACCATGATGATGGTGAGGGTGTCATTGGTGAATCAATGAAAGGAATTTCAACTAGTAAGGGATCATCGCCATCCAATTCCGAGTCAATTGTTAATGGAATAAATGGTGCACGTTCGTCATAGTTTTCTTCCTCATCATCATTTTTGTCTTGGTCATTAATCTTTCGGTCCTCACTTGGAGATGGAATGAACGGTGTTCTGTTATCCGCTGGACTGTTTTCTGCTGCCGTAGGCTGCTGGATATAGTGGTCACGTAGTATTTGGTCATATTTTTCTTGCTGTTCAATAAGGTCTTCATTAGTATCCCATGCTACTGGCAGACAGTCCTAGTAAAAATAAAAGCAGAATTCCAAAATATAGATCATCAGTTTTCCATGCAACAAGTGCCATCTCTGCTCAGTTATACCTAGCTCTACAGTCAGTGGTTTGGCCTGGAGGGCTGCCAATTCAACTCTTGTCACCACTCAAACTTAAAGTGCCTATAACCCCAAAATATTTTTTTTCGCTAAAATGCATCTTTGCACCTGTTTGAAACAAATTGCGGCATTTTTTTCCTTTTTTCACTGAATCTTGACTTTTTATAGGCTTTAAAACAGAGCATCATTTGATTCATGACCGAGTCAGAAGGGGAGTGGGTCTATTCCTGATTTGACGTCACAAACTGATTTCCATCGCATTAACTCTTTATAAACATGCATGCTTTAAACCAAGTGAGAAAAAAAAGTGAGTTTTAATGCAGTTGACTTAGGTGGTCATTCAGGGCAGTTAAAAATTTGGAACCTTAAAATGAGTCAAACGTGTAAAAGGTAAAAAAAAAACTGTGTGACACTTGTTTGATACAGATAACGAGAAAGATTACTTAGAGAAGATCATCAACCACACATCTTGGGCTAATGCCCTTAATCAACACCGCAAACAAACAGGCTCCAAAAGGGTTATATAGGGTATGTAAAAGGCTTCAAGGTGAGGCGAGATAAGAATACCAAGGGGAGACTAGGCTTTGAAAATTTTGCCCCTCCTCCCTCCCCTGAAGTTATCTTTTCCTGACAGCCTGTTCATAGCCAATCAAAATCCTGTATTCTGCACAAACCTGAAAATTAATATGTTCACAGTCAACATCATCCAGGCACTTGCAAGTTTTTTTGGCAATCTTAGTGGGCCCTTTCTTCATACAGCAATTGTTGAAGTTAGCCTCTTGTTTGGGCACGACATCTCTTCCTTGGCGCTGTTCATGTGCAGCGGCTTTGAGCAGCTTGGTGCGTTCTTCCAGAACAATGGAATGTTTTCTCCTTGTCCCCCTTGGCTCAGGATGTTCCTTTTTGACTACCAAGTTCAGACCCATGGGAGCAGGGACTGGATTTACTTGTTCAGTGGAGAGAATGCAGTCCTCCTTGTCTGCCCTCCTAAAAAAGACAACACTTTATTCGTACCTGCTGCATCATTTACATAAGGAAGTTAACCCTTTAACCCCTAAGGGGTCTCCCTTTGACAAGTAAAATTGTCTGGCGTTAGACAGAGTACAATCTATAAAGTCACTCTTAGGGAGGAAAGGGTTAAGGGAGATAGTTTTTTAATAACAAGAATAGGAAGGGTACTGGCCACTTGAAATAAATAAGAAGCTGAACCCTTTAAACCCATTAGATCAAAATTTACATTCTCATTTGCTGCCCCTGTACATTTCCTATAGTACTAGTAGGGAGAAATTGTTAAGCAATTATCTTGTGTGATTCTGTCTTAAATTCTCATGACCACTCTGTTTTATAAAGCATTGATATTACAAGTAGAATTTTCATAGTGATCACTCTTAGGTTTTAAAGGGTTAAAATGCCAGGGAGCCTTACAAAGAGGAAACAAGATAATCTTTAACTTTCATTATTTTTATCCCCAACACTACTTCCTCTAGAGTACAAACGAAATAGAACGAAAAGTAGATAAACATGAACTTGTGAATTAACACTTAACCCTTGAGTAATATTGACTAATGTGCTTTTGGTCATGGGTTCACAAGAGTGCCTGAAGTGTGAAAACAAATCATTTCTGGTACTGGCACCAATGAACAACCACAGGAATCCTACCTTTGCCAATTACTTTAGGTACACCATTATTTTCAGGGTAAAAAAAAACTGGAAAAAAAAAACGTCCAACATACATGATGATGTAGTTTGTGCAGAGAACAAACTGTGGCTGACATGTCTTGCTGTCATAAACAATGTTTGCCTTGGTCTGGAGCCACACCCATCCACCAGTGCGCAACAAGAAGCGATAATATTTGCTAACTGACTGCCCCTTGGTCAGCACTGAAGTATAAAAGAAAATTTGGAAATTAAATAAATTTATTTCTATTGGCCTCACAATACTGACAGGGCCTTGATTAACCTTTCAACCCTCAGAACTCCAGTATCAACATGTGTTTTCTCCTTTCAAATGATCCCTAGTGATCATTTCCTGTATTCTCATGCCCTGTGCTATTGACAAACTAGTAATATGGTAGGGATCAAGAAGTTAGGTGCTGGTCACAAGTCTCATCCTTCAGTCACAAACAATCTCTCAGAGGTTGCTGTGTATACTATGAAACGGATGGTCATTCTAGATAACCAGTTCAAGTCTGTGGATAAATCCTAAAGAATGCCTGTTCAAATTAAAGCCACATGTACCTTTTGATGGATAGATATTATTTTCCATGCAGTACATGTTGAAATGTTGAAATTTTTTAATACTTAAAACCTTCTTTGAGCCAGTTTGATTTTTATTTTCCTTAATGTCTCAGATAATGAATTTGATAAAATGGAAAATAGAAATTAAACTGCTTCAAAAAATCTCAAACCAAATTCACAAGTACAAGATTTTGTTTCAAGCACAGATGACTTACATGTCTTGTGACAAGCCAGTGCAGTATCCAGGTCACATGCGTGAAGGAAATGGTACCAAGATTTACCAACAACCTCAGCTTGGGCAAACCCAAGTAGGCCTGACACACTGTTAAAGCAAAATTGAAATGTTCTTTATTAATTTTCATTGCATTAAATTTGTTTGTCCCAACACAATCCAACCCACACTTATAAACCTTTTTTTTTTAAAGTTGCTAAGCATTGCTCCTCAGATGTCTTTTTCTGATAACTCCTTTGAGAGAATGTAAAACATTTGCAGGCTGTATTATTTTTATTAGCAAAAGTTCAACCTTGCTTCCAAGGCAGGGCCACCTTAAGTTTTAGGCAAGGTTTTAGTAATGCAGCTAAGGCAGACCTTAGTTACAATTCATTTGCAAGCCTGAGAAACAGTGAGCCTTCAGTGCACTACTATTATTAATAGTAACATTAAACCAAACTGGACTAATATGCAGTTCCCAAATTGTTAATGAAAACAACTTAGTATCGTTTTTCCAAGTGTAAACTATAAATAAAAATATTGACAGCTACATACCTGTCATCACAGGACAGGAAATTCATGTCAAGGCTGTGGCGACTTGTGAATGTGGCTCTATCCAGTGGAACCTCAAATGTTGATGAAAACATCAGAGGAACACCAATAGCCACCATAAAAAGGGGCACTCTCTCTTCTTCACCCGTGTCAGACACCTTGACTAACATTTTCATACAACCAGTGCAATGAACCACCTTTACAAAAAAAAACAAAACAAAACATGTTAGCTTTGGGTTTCAAGTCAAAATACTCAGCGCATGCTACCTATTATTTGAGAATAGTTTTGATTAACTGCAAACAGACTGCATTATTCGTTTCAAACTTTCAAAGTTAATTTGAATATTGTAATCATGCAATTGCAGCCCGAGTGTGACTTCATTCGAAATATTGATTATTAATCAGTTTATTTCCTAAGTAGCTTAAACGCTTTGAGTAGTGTTCACACCCAAAATTGGCCTTGGAATCACAGTGTGACAAGAAAAGCTACTGCCGCCCTGCTGAGAAGAAGGCCTTTCTGCGGCTATTTGCAGCTTGCCAGATCTGAACAACTTTTTCACGCCACTTGATCAAATTACACAATTGACATTTGACCTTTCACGCTGGAGGCATCTCTTGGATGATTTTCCTCGGCAACCTGGATAAGTCCGTTCCAAAAATTCAGCATTCTTTTCAACAAGAACTTAGAAAACAACGGTCAAGTGAAGGAAGACTCAAAACAGCAGTTACCTTCACACATGAACACCACATTAAGTCTTCAACCCAAACCAATCAACAATCGATATTTTAAATGAGGTCACACTCGGGCTACAGTTGCATGATTACAATATTCAAATTAACTTTGAAAGTTTGAAACGAAAAATGCAGCATGTTCAAAGTTAAACAAAACTATTCTCCAATAATAGGTGGCATGTGCTGAGTATTTTGACTGTATATAATTTATTGTCCACACAGTACATATTGCAATTAAGTCAAAGCTACATATATGTTAACCCTTATACTCCCAGGAGTGACCAATATCATTACATTGTCAAGCAGACAGCTGGTGAGAATAAAGAAAAAATCAACAAAGGGATATTATTATAAATTGTCAGAACTAACATCAGATGCACTGTTTGGCAGACAGTAAAGAGAATTAAAATTGAGATTGAGGAGTTTGCATAAAATTTCTATCCATGAAATAATCAAGACAACACATGTAAGAATACAAGTCGGAAAGTTTATGTGAGACATTCCAATCAGGCTTTCTCATCTGATGCTAGAGCATGACCAGTGTTGCACCAATCTGTTTCACACAAAACACATCATTTTGAACAAGTATTAAACTAGGGTTTCTTCTCACCCTGTAAGTTGAAGCCCTGAGGTTGACATTTTTGCCCCTACTTGTCAAGGTGCTCTTCATACGTAGGAAGAAAGACTTATGTGGGTTTTCATGGATAGCTTTCTTTGACCCTCCCTTCAAATGATTGCTCATCATGAACACAGAATCTGAACAGAACAAGCCATCAAAGATCTCCATGTCTTCCAATGGAATCTGTCCTCCAAGTTGATTAGCCAGTTCCTCATGATCACAGGGGTGGATGTATTTGTAGAAGCTATTCCCAGTTACTTCAATCTGTTTGATATAAAGATGACAGAATGTTATAACTTGCAGGTACAATGGGTCTGACAAAATTCATTAACATGGTTGCCACAGCTACAGAATTTTGAACTCCCTGACTTTTCCCTGACAAATGTAAAAGACTAACTACCCAACCTCCCTTCACAGAATGCAAGCTATCAACATCAGTTGACAGTTCACATTCTTGTTTACACAAAAACATTGCTGAGTTGGCAATAAATAAATTAGTACAGGTCCTTAAAATTTCACTTTTCCCTGACTTCTCTCAAATACTTAAATTTTCCCTGACTCGCAGTGAAATTCCTTGACTTTTCCCTGACCTTGGAAGAACTTTTTTTCCCTGACCATTTTGTGACCTGTGGCTATCATGATTAATGATAAGACCAGTGTAAACAATATGAGCCCTTAAAGTTGCCTGGTTTGACAATTCTTTGGATAGATTTAATGTTTGTGTCTGTGGAACACTTTTTTTGTCTCACCATTCAATAACGAATGAACCACCAAAAAGTCAGTACTTTTCTGTAGTCCTGTTTAAGATCCAAAATATGGTGGATTTTAACTTTTGAGTTTGCAGATGATGCCCGCTGTGTGGTTATAAAATAGTTTCCAAAATAACTGGATGGCATGTATGGCAAAAATAAAGTTTTACCTGTGATAGTCCCATGTAATGGTTGATGTTGTGTGATACATAAATACACTGTCCATCAGGGGTAACCACAAATACAAAGCCGTCCAGTGCCTAAACCCAGAAATAAAAAACACTCAGCCACAAGTTTAATTATATCAAGGCAATTCATCTGGAATCATTATGCTAGAAAAACACAAGGCCACATCTGTTTGGCTCAATAGGGCTGTTGCTCATTTTTGAAGGGGGAGGAAATGTGCAAAAGGTATTCATGGAATCTAGCCATTGTGGTGTCATAAACATGCTGTTTGTCTATCAAAATAGCTGGGGATCTATCCCAAAATTTCCAGGGAAAATCCCTGACCCCTGGCCCTCAAGGACAGCCCTGTTCAATCCGTAAAAAAGACATATTACTGCAGAAAACAACATGGTGAGAAACTGTGCTTTTAACAGAGCATATGGACAAAAAACAGCTCTCTCCATCCTCTCCCCTCCAGCTCAAAAGCAGTGTCCCTGATAGTTTAATTTTGTGTTCTGCTATGACAAACAACACAAGGTGACTAAAAAGTCACTACTTCACAGAATCTCCTCCTCTCTAACTCAAAGGCAGCATCTCTGATAATTTCATGGTCAGTTCTGGCATTAGGGCAAATAATTATTAAGGTTATTATCAGAGTTAAGTTTCCAAACAGGTCAAATCCAACTGACCTCTAGAGAGGACTTCTCATAAGTTGAACTCTCTGACAAGTTGAGAGAGACTATCTTCTTGACATCTAAAATCAAAACAGATAAGATTTGGACTTCAGTCAGGTTTCAACTGACTAATCTAAATTTAAAGCTGGAAAGAAGCCAAATGTTAAGTTGATAAAGAAACTTCTGCTCACATACGATACATGTATGTACACTGGTGCTTTGAAGTTATAACACAAGATTCAACAAAGAAATTACCTAACCTTGTGAGATGTATGACTGGAGGAGGTTTTTCATTTTAATGTAACTGTTGACAAGCCTCATTATGCAGAGCCTGTCTAACTGTGATGACAAGCCAACTGGCAATGGAAGCTGATTGGCCAGCTCCACAAACTCATCATTTTGCTGTCCGCGCCGTGACCGTGCTGCGTCTCTTGATCGTCTCTTCTTTTGAAATTCACTATGGAAAATCATGTTTTAAGAACATTATCATAATGATGACCTAATGTACCAGTGTACATGGAGGAACAAGTTTGAAATATAACACCCTAATGTAACAATTGATGGCCTTAATTGAAGTGTGGTAATTAGATTGCAGTCAACATTCTCTTACTAACACAGACACCCTAAGAACCAGCTCTGGAAACTTTCACAGAATAAAAAAGTTAATTAACTACTCTCTCCCTTCCTTCGTGTATATATATTATGATTACAAACTATAATATATTAAGTTGATTTAACTGCAAAAATAGCAAGCAAGCATCAATTCTAGTCTTCCATGTCCGACAGGTGTATCACTAAATAACGTTGCCCTCAAGAAGTCCAACAGCAAATAATACAACTATAAATTATATTTAACAGTAGTAATGTTATTTCTGTTTGTTCATCCTTGTTCTTATAAACACTGAATGTCCACATTACTAACTGGTGTCACGGTTTTGCACTTTGCATGACAAACCATTGCAATTTAGTGAATGAACATTGAAAAAACAAATTAAACTGCAGACCCTTTGGCACCCTTATGACTACAACCACCAGCTTACAACTATTTACTTTTCCTTCACTTTTGGCAGGAGGCACGCTGTCAACAACTGGCAATACAGCGCTACCGGTAATCAATAATATAACTTCAAGAAACAAATTTTCTGTCCATAAAAAAACAGACTTAATTTTTTTTAAGCAATTTAGTTGCTTTTTTTTTTAACCCTAAGATGAAAATTGAAATTCTCAGTTCTCACCGCCTACACATTTCCCAAAGAAATGGTAGGGAGAAGTTATTAAAACATCAGACAAGCAAATTCATCTTGTGTGATCCTGTCCTTAACTCTTGTGACAATAACTTGTGTTTCATAAGGCATTAGGAGAAATTTCATGTTGATCACTCCGGCAGTTTATCTTGTGCAAGACGTTTTCTTTCAAAGTAGTATTTCTCAAAACGACATGGCCTTTTGAAAGATTAATGATTCAAAAGAAGCTAGTTGTTACTCCATCCACCAAAAAGATGTTTTGTCACTCAAGTTACTTTTCAGTAATGTTGCATTGTATTGAACTTGAAGCATAAGAAAGGGCAGCTTTACTCAAAATAACCTTCCCCCACCAATTTGAAAAATTCCACAATTTTTAAAAATAATGAAAATAATGTGCATGTTGGCTACTGATTTTTTCTGAACATAAAATCAATGGCAGCTTTGGGATAGCTGCATTGACTTCTAGCAACAAACGTACGTTCTGAATGTTGCTACCACCGTAAATGTGTGAAATTTAAAGTTCTCTCTCTTTAACCCGTCATTGCACCAAACAGCTCTCTACATATATCTTTCTTTGAATTGTCACACTTCCTGAAAGCCAATTAAAGTTTATTGGAAAACAACAAACACCAAGGCACAGAGCTTGAAACTTGCCGTAATCATACAAATCAAATGTGATGAACAGAGGACACTCAAAATTGCAAACATAAATAAACAGTGCTAACCTAAAAAAAAAACTTTGTTGGTTTACACATCTTTTCCAAGATTTTAAAAGTTCATGTAAAATTTAAACTAACTCCAAATTATGCAGAAATGTCTCTTACGATTAATTGCAAACAATATCAGAGTAATATATTATACTTTTAAACCCAAATATTAAATACAAACAACATAGCCAAAGAATTTTCCCAAAATATTAAAAAAACTAATTTTTACGTTTACACCAGTCATCACACATTTGTCTTCTACAAGAGCCACCGGAGAAAAAACTTGTGCAGAAAATCTAATCTGCATAAGCTGTATGCCATAATGCCAGTTGCCGCAATGGTGATGTGTTTTTAAAAGATGACAATCGATCTCATCCATAGCAGAGATGTTTGCACATCCATGATTTGCTAAAGCGCCATAAAACAAACTCGTTATTATTGATAATAGCGACTATTTGCAATTCAATGCAAACAAATAATCGTAAGACCAGTGACAATGGCGGCCTAACTGGTGTGCCATATTTTACGCTAACTTTGTAAACATGTGTACTTGGACCACACTTCACATAAACTCGGGACAAATAATATTTTTTTCTGAAGATGTAAATGGAGTACGAAAAACAAAATCACTTATCCGCAGTTTCAATGTGGCCTTCTCGTTTAATTTTGAATACGTATGAGAACCGCAAACACCGCCAACACACAAGTAAAATTTACATTCAGCTTACTCAAAATTTACATAAGCTCATAAGCTGACTTCTGTCGTTCGCGGTTGCCTTGGTACGAAGACGTTTTTTTTTTTTAAAACTGCGATTTGCTGTTCTAGAACAGCTACATGGAAGCATGTGAGTAATTTCGAATTGCGCAAGATGAAGAAGAAGGGAGCTCAGCTGTGACCAAGGTCAGCTTAGCTTCCCGACGAAGTTATCCCTGGGAATTTGCAAGTGACAAAAAGGTAATCTTCAAGGGCTCGTACAATCCCTCGAGAATTCAAATTCACAAAAGATGATCACAAAGTTAGCGTTGTTCGCGGTAATAAAAGAAATATACCTGTTTTTGACTGTTTTGGATGCCATTTTGCCGTGTCCTGATGACCTGTGTTTCGTGTCGCGTCGATAATCTGAAGACGTTCTTGTTTCCTGTCTTGAAAGCCCTCGCACAGTCTCGAGCCTCTGTCGAGGATTGTACAAAAAACCTTCTTGACTAAAAAGACCGACGGGGTTAGAAAACAGCGACGCAAAAGTGCTTCTTGAATCCGTTCCTTGCGAATACAAGCGACGGCGATTCCTGTAGAAGAAGATGAAGTCAGCCATAACTACAGTTGTACATCTAGATATTGTTTTTCAATTATCCGCTGCAAAGATCAAAACGTTTTCGTTTTCGCTCGTCAGCAGATCAAGGAAATTACTTCTAAGTGTGATAAAGGAAAATCTGCACTTACAAAATCGCTTTTCTCCGTAAAAACAATTGTTACTTTCCACAAGCTCGATATATTGCGTGGTCGCGTGATGCTGCCCTTTAGATAGAATAAAAGATCCTGTACCACTTTCAATGCATCGATACGTGCCTGGCATATATTTAAATAAATTAGCATAATCAGTTCTATTGTTTCCGGGTCAAAGTCATTAAATATACCATGTGGAAAGCATTTCTGGAATGCCTCGCTAAAATACTCTAAAAAAGTTGAATTTATACATCCGTAATGTAAGCTCTACGAAATAAACACATAAATGTCTTAACTGTCTGAAAAAAAATTGCATTTTTATTTACACTTGTCGAAAACAACCACAGACAATGTTCATAAATTCTAAATGTCAGTGACCCCGAGATTGCAAACTAGATTATTACGTCACTTTAAATCGTGTCCTTGGCCTGGATAAATTACTGTAATGTTAAGCGTATTTTTTTTTTCACTGCTCTTTAGTAAAACACTTCGTGGGTGCACCAAAATCCAATCGATTTTTCAACTCTGCATGTTTTCTTCATCCAATCGACTGAAATTCAGTTGGTTACCATTCTAACAATCAATCACAAGTGTTTACTTCACAGTCGGACAAATCGCACAGCAAATGGCCATTGACCAATGAGAGCCCATGTTGTTAAGTCACTACGTCAGTCCTGTTTGTTTACCGTGCGTCACTGTTCGTGGGCCAAGGTTATTTCCCAGTTCAAAGCGGTTCGTTCTGCATAAACGTGGCTTAGCAGGTATGTTGGGTATCATTTGATTTTGGATTAGGTGCCATTGGCCTACATTTTTCACAAGCCATAACTAATAGGGTTATTCTACGCCCTTGCCCATCCCTATAATGTCCACAGAATGAAAAACGAAAACAACTCAAATAAACAACACTGTGAACTGATTCTTACGGCAGAGAATTAGACGAACAGAAGGAGAACCGGTAAAATATATTGAAAATCAGCATAAGTCTGTGACCAATATTTCGGTTCGCAACACATGCGTCGTAGTGCCGGACCAAAAGCTGAACATATACGTAGAAAACTCAAAATGAACGCAAGAAAATTTTGAGGTCGTACATCTCAGTAAAGCTTTTATTTTGTATGGTCGAAATACAAATTCAAAAAACGGAAACAGCTTCGCGTAGTTTAGAGAGCGTAAGCAATAATTGGACCACTGGAAGCACTGCTCTGAGTGTTCATATTCTTAGTCAATTTCCGAACTAATTTTGAGTTAAAATTTCATTAACAAGCTCGACACGCAATATTTTTTTACTGTGATTGATCTAAAATTTAACTATATACCTTTTTCTTTTTTTTTTTTCATTTAATAGTCATCTTAAAAGTATGTCTCAAACTTCTTCGAAATCGTGAATCGTGAAGTCGGGCTGTTAAATAAATGAACACATTTGTTCCTTTAAGAGCCCTCTATCATTGAACTTGTTTTTTCAACAGCTGAAATACTAAAAACAAAACATTTTTAAGTTCCTGGATTATCACTGTTCCTCAGTTCAGCACAAATCAGATTCGCTGCAGAAACCTCCCTGTCACGTGAGCTGTTTTCTAAGACGCACGTGCCGCACGTGAAGATTAAGATGTGCTTGCAGTCACGTTCATTATCTAAATCGGGAATTAAAGTAAACAACAGTATTAATACACCTCTTAAGACCTCTTTCAGCGTATGGAAACGTTTGGTGCTACGTACAAATGTTATTCGGACACTTACAAACAGGCTTTCCCTTGGCCCTTGGCGCACCATGTTAAGGCAACTCTCTCACGTGAGCCACTTTTATCGCACGTGCGTTGCGTGTACTTTTCCACGACTTGGCACAACAATAATTATCATTCGGGTGGGGTGTTTACCCATGGGGTGTTTACGCATGGCAAGCAGGCCCGGGGCAAAAATTAACGGTATGCTCAGCGTGTTCGAAAGTTTCCAGAGGAACCAACATCAAGTAATGGGTTGACACAATGTTGTTTACCTCATGACTTGGGTTTGCAGCACAAAGCTAAAGCGATTTTTAAAAAAGTCTCTGCCACCCCACCAAAAAGGTGATGAATGAATGAATGAATGAATGAATGAACAACTTTATTAATGTGTCGTCTGTTCTAGCCGGCTACACGTGGCCTACTAATCGGAGACACCTTCCACACATGTTTTTTTTTTAAATCCCCACGCCCAATAGAGGGATTCGGCTAACGTGTTTACATCCTTGTTGCCACCCAATTCAGATCATGTGATGATTCATTTGGGAGGTTACAATTGTTCTGTTTGTTCATACTTCCATGCGATCAGTTGTGTGTGACAAATTGCACAATGGTTACCTCCCAAATGAATCATCACATGATCTGAATTGGGTGGCAACAAGGATGTAAACATGTTAGCCGAATAGGTCTATCAATCTAAAGGTCCAAACGTACAAGAACTGTAATCAGCTAGACAAGGTCACAAGAGTGTGTGCGCGTAAATCTTTGAACATCTTTCTGTTCAGTACTGGCACATGCCAAAGCAGGAGTTTGACGAAAACGCAGCTAAACGTTTGCGATCTGAGTACCAAGTCAAAGGGTTCCTCTCTGATAATTTAGATCAAACAGACATGCGCTCGATATAGTCTGACACAAGGGTAGTTTACATGGCTGAAAGCCCGCTACGTATCAATAACCTGGTTACGGGTTTCCGCATTCGCTGAGTAGTCGGTTATGTACTATTTTTGCTACCGTCTACAAACGCGTAAGGCTCGGTTCAAGCGTCGAACTAATTCTCACCACAGGCAGCCCAAGCGTAGTACGTGAGACGTAGGTTACAAACTTTAGATATTTGTGGTATATATCTAGAGTGAGTATGTCAAATAAAATGGTATTTACCTTTATTTTATCGTTTCTTCAAGTGTCTTGCGCAGTCAAAAGCCTAATTTCGGGCCATTTGCACGCGAAAATTGCAGAGGATCGAGTCAAGTTGTAAGTGTTTCTAGAAGCCGTTGATAGATATTACTGTAGGACGGCGTTACCGAAGAAATAAATTATTCTTACCCTTGGTGTGTCCTGACTGGTTTAAAGGCCATTTTGTCGATTTTTACACCTTAAGTAACGTCCACCCGTAAAAGAAGGGCTTCCCGAATCGAATGCTAATTAGGAAAATCTTTTGTTCTAGCTAATTTGCATTCATTCGGCACATGAAAAGTTCGACGTATGAACCGGGCCTAAGAATCTGAAGAAACTATGCTTTAATTTTAGGTCGCATCTATAATCACTTTGCTAACTCCAGTGTTAAAAAAATTACTGCAATTGTATAAACGCAAACGTCGCTGCGTTAATTCAGTTATTTTGTACGGTTCTGCGTGTCTTTTATCGGTAATATATACCCCAGGGTGAGAAATTTTCGAAATACATTGTCTCCCCATGGGTTAGCCCTAATCCCCCTGTTTCCCCCACCTATCCCCCGATGGGGGAGCCACTGACTATCGCGTGACTGCAGGGCATCAAAATTGATCGAGGTATCAACTCGAGCTGGTAACACAAAACTCCTCCATCGAACAAAAGCTCAAGAAGTTATCGATTAAATGCGCCAAACTGCAGTTGCGTGCGACTGGGATATTGGAGTTCTATCGTTGTTCAACCCCTACACTGCTCGTTGTTTTTTTAAGTTGTAAACCCACTCTAAGTCCACTCTAATAATATGCGCTATTGATTACGATAATTACGGACAAACCACGAAAACAATATAAGAAGACTGCAAGTTCCATGAAAGATAGGCCTAGGAGTCACTCTTGTATGTACTGTTCATATAAAACCATGCAAAGTTTATAGAATGAAAGGACATCATTCTCACCACTGAAAAGTTGTTAAGTGTCATACACCAGTCTGCTGAAAATGCGCAAATTCAATAATCCGATTAGATAGTAGCCATAAAATTACTCACCTCAGGGGTATGACTTGCAAGAGAATAGCTCTCATAAAAGTCGTATGTTGCTTCGCTAATTATGAGAGAAAGAAACTTCAGGACATTGTACGTCGAATGGCTAAAGTAGAGGAGAACAAAAAGAGTTTTATTGAACGCAAACAAAAAAGTGCCCGTTGTAGCACCTTGTGTCAAAAGTTACATCTCCAAGCAAACACCTCCGCGATCTCTCGCGTTCTTACCTGAAATTTGGTTCAAAATCCGCGTGTATGTCTATTCTTTATCCCTGCTACCCTGAATTGACGTTACTTGCTGTTCGCGTGCCTTGCTTTCTCGTGAGATCGGAGCATATGTTAACACAGAGAGCTAAAATAAATGGAACATGACCATGACGGAGGGCCCAAGCTGGGGTGGGGTGAGGTGGGAGCACTAGGAGTGACCAGCATCAAATATCAACGCTTTATAAAACAGAGTGGTCACGAGAATTAAGGACAGGATCGCACAAGATGGTTTTCTTGATTATTATTTTAACAATTTCTCCCTACTACTTTTATAGTAAATGGAGGGGCAACAAATAAGGATTTAAATTTTGATCTTAGACTTTAAAGAGTTAAGTCGAAAACTGAAGTGTATCTTGGTCATCTTTGTGTAGCTTTGTCAAAACGCGTTATAAGATATTCAATTGGCACCTCAAACCAACTGGAAGAAACATACCTTTGCAAATCCTCGTGGACGCGAGAAAATTGAGCTGATGTAATCGGAATTAGGTTAACAGACATTTTCGATTATAATAAGAAAAAACTGAATTCTGAGATGCAATTTCAACAATTTTCAACCAGGATGTCAGTTTATCATGATATAATTTAGTTCTCTGTCCGCATTCAGTTAAAAGATAACGTTTATTACTGGCTACTTGAGGCAAGCTTGAGCAGAACTTGTCTTCAGTGCAAGCACGTACTATTATCAGGTGGCTGTTTTTGAAAGCTTGATTAATCGATCAATACTGTCAAAAAAATGATGACTTCACAGCATGATTGTTTGTCTCTCTTGTTTGTTAATCTATGTTATTTGTTTGAAAGGTTCGTTTTTAAATGATACCCGTAGTTAGCAAAAGCGTGGTAACCGTTTTATAAAGCGCTTTGTCATTCGGTTGTGGTAAAGCTGTGGTGGTGTTCACCTAACATTAAAACCAAATATCAAACCGCATGAAGAGATAATGATCGACCACACATTGATTAGTCATGTTATTTGTGTCACAGCCAAGGATTTTCCAATACGGTATTGGCTTCTTGTAACGACTCTATCCGGTAGAAATGGGCGGAGACCTGGGAGTCAAAGGGGCGGGAGGAGAAGAAATCCAGGAAGATGGGATAAAGAAAGCAGTAGGGGAACAGAGGAACTCAAGAAAAAAATCGTTTCTCCGAATCACCAAACAGAGAGGAACAACAGCGCTGCCTGGAAAATATCTTGTTGGTCTACTTTTTCCTTTTATCTTAATTTCGCAAAAAATTTACGAAAAATTCATCATTGTATTAGGTATGATCTGAGATAGTTAAGTGATAATCTCAACGCATTGACGGGTTGCCGGGAAGTGGACAATACTGGTTTGAGTGCTTTTAAATCGCCTTAAACTGGGACATTAAATGGAGTCTTAAAAAAATAACGCATTTGGTGATCACGGGATCCTGAAACATCTGCCCATGCAAGCGGTCTAAATTATGTTAATTTATTAATAGTTACTTCATCTTCTTTTGCTATCGAACAAAGAAAGATTATCAACTATTCACATCAGGTTTTCGAATTAATTTTGCCTTTATGGTTTGATATCAGTTGGTACCTGCAAATTTCCTCTAAATTGTGCAGGTACTATGGGTAAAAAATGAACCATTTTCTGAAGGTTGAGCAAATATGGCGAATATACAGTGTTAGCATGGAAAACTGTGAACGTGATGTCTTTTTATCCGTCCATCAAACTTGACAGGAATTTCTTTGCACTGTCATCTTCAATACTAGACGTTCAAAGTTCACAACTCTCTTCACATGCATTTAAAATTTTTGCAAAATTCATTTCATATTGGATCACGTTTTTTCCATAAAAAAAATTTAAGTTAATTTTTTTTCTTTGAGCGTCTAGTATGATTTACTGTAAACCTTGAAAACTGCAACGTTTTATGAAACCTTTTTTTAGTTGGTACAATCTGACTGGTTTACAAGACGAGATGTATTCTTACAAAGGATTTTCTACGTGAGCGCAGCTTATTTTGGTGTTTAGAAATTGCTGACTCACTGTCCCCTTTTTTCAAGTTAACTGTACGTGTTGTAAGGTCCTTCCTGTTGAAGCGAACAGGAACTAGGAACTAATCAAAAGCGCACGTGATCGTTTGTTATGTAACTGTAACGGGCTTTTGTATGCGAGTGCGAGTGTGACTTGGGACAAATCTCTCGAAGGACACCTAGCTACGCGATCTTATCTCTGGAATATCGAGGCTAAGACTAACAGAAATACATCTTGTACATCGTGAGTAACGGAATAAGATCTGTAACAGTCTTCTCTTATAACTTCGGAGAACGTGGCCCTCAGGAGCCCTATTCTCTGCATCAATTTACTAATCTGCTACGTGACTTTTTCGTCAAAACATGACCCTAGTTTTGACCCCAATTAGACAATTATGCTGCATGCAGGCTGTTTCCACGTCAACTAAATCTGTCAAGGCTGGAAAAAGCTAAGTCAGGCCCGGCCAGGGGTTTTGGGTATACGGTATCCCGGGCCGTTTTAATTCAGGTATATGGTATTTTTTGGTCAAAATTTGGGTATAAAGTACTTAGTTTTTCCTGTATTTTAGGCATTCAGATAAAGATTTTACTTATTCATTTTCAGGTATTTAGTATCATTTCAAAATAATTTTAGGTATTAAGTATCATGATTTTCAGGTATATTGGTA
>OX419337.1:36300535-36330535 GCA_948470475.1 Galaxea fascicularis | reverse complement strand
CCCCCTTTCAACCAATGCGTCCTAATTTTGGTAATTGTTTTTCAATCACATTTGCCGGTTTCTCAAAGCAGTTCTTAGTGTAATCAATGAGTCAAGTTTCGCCTGAGGGTTATGAAAACATTTGATCCGCGTCGACAAACGTGACTGGAATATCTTAAAATCGTAAAGGAAAAGGCTAAAAACAGTTGTACAGAAGGTCCAGATGAATTGAATATGTTTTAATTGTTTGAAACACACTCTCCGACGGACAGGATATTATTCTTTGCGATTTTCTATTTCAAGAGCTTTTATGTATAAACGAGATGTGAATCTACAGTTTCTGCCATTTTCTCTTAACTGCTTTCGGCGCCAAACATTCTCCATCGGAAACATAACTGAACCATTTGTGAGGATTCAATTAAAAAATAGTCTGTGTTTGAAGTTCTGTTTTTTTACTTCATATAAGTGACTACTATGTATTGACTTGCGATTTATTTGCTTTTATTGCACGGTTTATTTTTATGGCTCCAGCCTGCAAAATTCAGCTGCAGACGACAAATTGCGTGCCGGCATAAATCAGGCAGAGTAGCTTAAAAGGAAAAACCTTGCAGCCACCGTCCATTTTCATCTTTTTGTTATTAAATTCGCAGATTAACGTCGTGACAAGCTTTTAAAGGAAAGTGAATTTTGCGGTGAAGACAGTGGTTTAACAGTCGGCCTCAAAACTGATAGAAGATGAAGACCGATGCGATAGGAGAAGAGACATATTAATAAATATTTCATTTATGGAGCCAATTTTGTTTAAGGACAGCGTCACAATGGCGTGGCAGACAATGGCAACTCCGTTCTTGTCATTGAAGTGCCGTTAAAAAGTGATCTGAAACTTGATGAATTTCATACTCACGGCTTTTACGATTTTTATTCATTCCCCGGGGCAAGGAGGGCACAATTGCAGATTCCGATTATCTTTAAATGTGCTTACTAAAGGTGCGACAAACGGAAAAGTGCCTTCTTTTTCCCTTAATTTTTTATGGTCCATCATCATGTTTTGTAATATTGGCAGATGCAATCCCAACGTCAACAACAGATAACTGGCTAGGCCTGGTGTCACTAGAATTGTGGCTTTAGTTTAAATAACACACTCATGTCTTAATATCACCGTTTCTTGTTTTGATGCGCATATCACAACTGATAAGTCTTCTCTACAGAAGGCGAGTTTCTCAGGATGAAAAAAATCATACATGCGTAGAGCAGTAAGAACACTGAATGTCCGACTGCTCACTGAGAAAAAGAGAGAATCTCTTCCTAAATACTTTTGCGAACGTCCTCAAATAGAATAAAATCATCATTTAAAAAATGAGTTTTGTCGATCAGCAATTTCTCTTGATTGTACCAATTTCGATTTTTTTTTTCAGGAAAAAAGACGTTCAAGTACAAGTTTCAACAATAGATATTACAAGTATAATTTATTTTAGCAAAAGGCACCTTTCTTCCAGCTTTAAACAAACCTTCTTCAGGGCTAATTTCTGACAGCACTGTTACGTAAAGGACCAGTTTTTGATTTCGAAGAAGAGAAGTCTCTTTCTTCTCCATGAAAGTAAGCAGCACGTGTGAATTTATTTTTAATTTATTCATTTGAATTCACCATCATAAACGGAATTTTCCTCAGTAAATCGAGGTAATATTCCATTTCAGCCAAACTCATTAGAAAACATGGCATTCTTTATCTTTTTTTGACAGCATCGAGGTTTTCCAATATAAAGGACGCTTCGAATCTATGTTCATTTAGCCATCAGTTGATGAATATTTTGTTCGTCAGTTGCAACTTTTCAAAGCAGCAAATTAAACAAGATGAAAACATAACATGCTTATTGCTACCTGTTACTTACGAGTATTCCTTTCACAAACTCGGGTACCAATTCAACAGTAATGCCGGTCTCCCCTTAAATAACGGTCATGACGCCAGGGTTAGGTATTTCTCATGAGTCTGTCGCCTTCAGGTAAACAGTGCAAAGCTGAACGCCCACGAGGCTCATGACACAAAGTGTTTTAATGCACGAATGGGATTTTGGGATATGTTACGTGTTTGCAGCCATTCCGTTCGAATTCATTCTCGTTTCCAGAGCCTCCTGTCACTCTTAGCCGGTGGGAGCCTTCTCACGAGGATCTCGTGCGAAGGTACTCACCGGTCCTCACCGGCTAAGAGGAACAGGAGGCTCTGGGAACGAGAATGGTTTGAAATCGTTCCGAGGAAAAGACGCGATTTGCAGTCGCGAGAGGATCTGGGGTCGACAGGACGACTGAAACATTCATTTCTTCCTAAATTCGTGGGGCGTAGCAGCAATTGCAAGAGTTGTCATCAGTTTTCCAACGCGAAGTTTAATCACCCCCATCGTTCACCCCAAAGTGAAGTCAAAAGATTTATTTCAATACTTTTTACTGACAAGGCAACAGAAGAAAACTCATGAAAAGAGGCTAATCACCCTCGTCATCGTCATCATTATCATCATATTCTTCTTCCTCAAGCTCGCCCCACTCCTCTTTGGCCTGCTGTCCCTTCTGGTCAACTTGGGGCATATCAAGGCCAGTTAATTCAACCGCAGGTGGCATGCCCCCAGCTGGAGCCAAAACCACTGTACTTTCTTCCTTCTTCTCTTCTTCAGGCTCTCTGGAATACAAACTTGTTTTATTAGGATAGTTCGACACCGCACCCCAATGGGCACAACTGCGAATCTGTAGATTGTTTTGAATACCGAAAGAAATCCCTACTTAAATCAAGCCACACAAAATAATACTTGCGAAATTGTCCTACCTAAAATAATCTCGGAATCGAACATTTCAAACCCTAAAACATCCTTCGATGATCTTTGTCGCTTGAAATCCGGAATACCCCCTCCCACCCCCCCCCACCTCATTCCCCCCTGGGTTCCCACCTCCTTTAACATCACTATGTACCCCCTTTAAACTCGTGGTTATTTAGTTACTTGCCTGTTTCTCACTTTTCTGCAGACCACAGTACAGATGATGATGAGGATCAGACTTCCGAGAAAGCCACCAATGATCATTGCCAATATCTTTACCAGCTCCGACGAGTTACCTGAAAGGAATTAGCAGTGACATAACCCGTCGCCCTAATGCAAACGACTCAAGTTTCAGTTAACAGGCTACTGAACAAGATCAAGATTATCAAAAATTGTGTTCAGTGTGGTCCATTTTAACCTCAGTTTGATCTTTTTCGAGGTATTGTTTTTCAAGAGCGTATAATCATTAGCCTACGCGTAGCCGTACCCTCCCCGTACGGCTACGCGTAGGCTATATAATCATCCACTCACCTTCTAGCACACAACTTTTTCCGACTGTTCTGTACCCCGTCTGGCACAAGCATTCATAACCTGGGTCATTAGGTAACAGCTTCTTTAAGTTAGAGCAGTAACTGTGTTTAATGGCGCCACACGTATGATTCTTGATCTTGCATTCGTCGATATCTGGGGACAACAAAGCGATAACAAACAATAATTAATTTACATTGGATGATGAAAAATTTTGCATCTCACAGGCAATTGGCTGGACTGGATCATCAACATACACAAAGAGCACTTAGTGGATTGGGGAGCAGGGTTAGCGCAGTGGTGAGAGCGCTCGCCTTCCGCCAATGTGTCACGAGGTTGATTCGCGGACTTGGCGTCATAAGTGGGTTGAGTTTGTTGGTTCTCTACTCTGCTACGAGAGGTTTTCCCCTCTCCTCAAAAACCAACATTTGATTTAATTTAGAGTTTATTTGATTTACAGTCTCCCCAATTGGTAGAGCACTTGTGTTCAGCTAGAGCGATTTGATACTTAAATAAAATTATTATTATTATTATTATTATTATTATTATTATTATTATTATTAAGGCCCAACAGCATTTAATCGATTACTCACCAACGCAAATGCGCTCTTTATTTTCCATATACCCTGCATCACAGTCACATCTAAAGCTACCAGCAGTGTTTGTACACTCCCCATCTTCACCGCAATCTCGGGTCTTGCACTCATCAATATCTAAGAGAAAATGGAACAACTATTAATAAGTGTCATCTGCCGTTCATCAGGCATTTCTGTGGCTAGCGAAGCTCTGATGGTAAATCTAGAATTTGAGGAGGATCTTTCAGCCAAAACCATTAGCATCCGACAGACCATCAAGCAAGCAAGACTGCAACTTAAATTTCTTTCAACCTGCATCGTATGCGCTCCCTCTTAGCAGATGTCTGACAGTGACATGCGCCACCAGCCACCATCGTTGATTGGTTTTCGACTCACCCCTCCATCGGACACGCGCAAGGGGAAGACGAGCTGGAGTCGAGAGGACAACCTCGATGTTAATTAATTAGACCCTGATCATGTCTGTTATCATCTGGTGCGCTTTAGCGGTAGCGAAAACATGCAATTTTGATTGGCTTGTCAAGAGTTTTGCGCTTGTGTGTGATTGGCTGAGACTAGGGGTAAAATAGTGTTTGGTTTTGCCTCACTAAAGGATGGACCATAAAATTTGATTTTGACCTCCTTGTGCAAGATGTTTCTTTGTTTTTTTTTTTTTTGCAGGAGCATGACTTGCTTTCTTTGCCCGTCTTCTGTGCAGGAATTTTGTGTTTGTCCTTTTTTCCTTTGGAGTTAGGGGAGGGGTAAGTGTGCAGTTTCCCAGATACTGATATTAATCCATTTCCCCCACCCCTCCCATCACATTTCTAATGGCCCAACCCTATATTGAAAGCTTGTCTTTCACATCCAGCGCGTACTGTATGTAATCGCTCAAAATGGATCTCACTAAACTAACTTACCCTTGCATGTTTTGCCGTCTCCTACGAATCCTTTCTCGCACTCACATCGATATTTACCATGTTCGTTAATACACTTTCCTCCGACCTTCGCGCAGTCGTTTTCACCTTTACATTCATCGATGTCTAATGAAGTAAGAAACAATTCAGAGTGTCAATGTTGGGTCAGGGTAGGGGTAGGTGCTCATTCATTCATCCGATATTTTTTGTGTACAATAAGACAACTCGCCTATACATTCCTTCCCAGATCCTTTGAATCCCTTTGTTGTGCAAGTACAAGTGTAGTCCTCTGCAGTGTTCGAGCATTCTGCTTCGTCGTCGCAATCATTTTCTTCCATACACTCGTCTACGTCTGGAAGAAAAAAAAAACGAAAAACGGGAAAACGAAATCAGAAGAGGTATCGTAGATTTTAAAATGGAAAGGATACATTGTCAATTAAAATTGTGCAACTTGATGTCCAATGGATTGATTCTACAGGTAGACGTTAGCAAGTTAAAAATTGAACAGAGGTGTTTTTCCATTTAATAACAAAAGTATAAACATCAGTTTTGAATAAGGAGATTCAAAAACGAAAAGCTTGGCATATTTCAGACACCATTGTTGCATTATGTGTGCAAACTGGTGATGCAATTTGACCGATCACAAACACGTAAAGATATAGCGGTGTTCAATTGATTATCGAAAGTAAATCGTCCTGTGATTGGCCAGCAAAGTTCACGCCACTTTTTCAACCAATGAGAATCAAAACCAATACCAATCACGACTTGTGCGCGCACGTTTTCCCGTGCTTTTTGCCAGTGCACGTAATTGCTTCAAATTTAATTTGATTGGCTCATTGCGCTGTTTTTGTCTCTTGTGATTGGCTCAACGTGATTGTTTTGTTTTTGCTTTGGTTTTACGACGCTGGGTTCAAAAATTCGCTGTATACGAGGAATAAATACCTCTTATTAACCAAGTTCGAAGTCCGTACTGTAAGTTACGGACCGAGTTTTTTCCTGTTCACTAATGGCCCATGCGCGAAGCCCGCGGGCCATAAACCACCGGGAAAAAACGAAGAAAATGAGAAAACGAGGTTAGTAAAATATATTTATTATATATCTGAAGTTATTCGGGCGCGCGGGAAAGGAACTTTCAAATTTAGCGGACCGTACAGTAGAATACGGCCCGCAAAACTGACCAATCGCAACACGCGTACCAACTGAGATAAGAATCCTGCATAATCCCTTGGACTTACCGCATTTGCCTTGATCAATCCTTACTTGCTTCATGATCTCAGGGTGTACACACATGACTGGCGCAGGTCCAAAGTTTATGCCGTTTCTAGACTGCAGCGCTTCTATCAGTCCGCTGCTGCAGCTGCAGTTCCAATGGTTGTTGTGCAAGTAACTACGGAAAGTGAGGGTAGAATTGTTTTGAGCTGAAGAAAAAATAATTATTGTCTGAAATACGTATGGAAGACCTAATGAAGGGTGTATGCTAGCCTAAAAATGTAAAGTCACCAAAAGAAACAGATGCATCCAAGGGGCCACCACCCATGCTGAAAACAAGAAACAAAGAAACCATTTTGCGTTCCTCCTAATGGTTCCACGATTGCATACCTCTTACTAACCGGGTTCAAGGTGCGTACTGTAAGTTACGGACCGAGTTTTTTCCTGTTCACTTATGCGCGCTTGGGCCATAAATCAACGGGAAAAACGAGGATCTGTAGCTTACAGTACGGACCGAGAAAACGAGGTTAGTAAGATATTTATTATATCTCTGAGGTTAATCGGGCGCGCGGGAAAGAAAATTATCAAATTTAGCAGGACGTAGAGTAGAATGCCGCCCGCAAAATCGACCAATCACAACACGCGTACTAAATAGCTGAGGGATATGATAATTTTCCTTAAAACTGTTTTCGATGATTTTTAGAGCGAAAAATGTTACGTACTCAGGTTGTAACCTCCTTCTTGTGATGCACTGGTTGTAGTGTTGTCGTTCAAATTCTAAGTAAAGGTAGACTGCGAGCAGTCTTTCTTTTGCTCTAAAAGCTGTGGAATGAACACGATATGCGAGCGGCGAAGCCGCAAGCCAGGAGTTTCGTCACAAAGCTACGGGCTCGCGGATTCGCCGCTTGTATATCGCGTTCGTTCCATAGATTTGAGAGCAAAAGATAGACTGCTCGCAGTCTAAAGTAAGCTAGGGAGAAGTAAATACCCATTTCAGGATTTTATACGATGGTACTCACACAGTTACGGAGCGATTCAGACGCTCAAGGTCATCAACAAAATCAGAAGGTAGCGTCTCAAGTTCATTATTCGACAAGTCACTACACCAAGAGAGTGAAAAATAACATTTTACGGAAATCGCCATTATAAAACTGAAATTTAAAAAGCACTGTGAAAAAACATAGGCTCGAAGTTGGTGAACGAGCCATTCTGAGGATGCGCGAAGTAGTTCTTTAGTCGTGTAGTTGAAATCCTAAAGTGAGATAATCAAGCTGGATAAAGGTTATTATGTTGTACAAGGTGGTTCTAACTTTTGAGTCCGTGGATAAAATCCTTAAGTGTGACCATTCAGATGAAAGCTACTGAGCAATGCTTTCCTGTGGTGCTGTTTATTATGCTGTACAAGGTGGTTCTAACTTTGGAATCTGTGGATGAAATCCTAAAGTGTGACCATTCAAATGAAAGCTACTGAGCAGTACTTTTCTGTGCCGCTGTTTATTCATTGGTTAGAGGTTCGTCTTTACTGCATAAATTTCTCTGTGTGGAGAAAGTTTCCAAATCTTCCTTTGCTATGAGGCTCTTTATTCTGCTCTATTTGTGCAATTTTCCTTGTTTTCCTTCACGGATTACAAATCTTGCTTGAGTGGCTGATAAACTTACAGCGTTTGTAGAGAGTTTAATCCTTTGAGAGCGCCCTTTGGTAGTTGAGATATTCCTGCTTTTGAAAGATTCCTATATGAAAAATTAAAAAATGTCTCTAATGAATCATAAAATTTCATCTCAGTTAATTGATGTGGATTAATAAAAGGATATGAAGAGTGAGCATTTCAAAGCGAAAATGATGATGTTGACTAGTCATATTCATGATAAAAACTTTTAAATACTGAAACAAAATACTTTATATCAGTCCTATATGCTTTTAATTGCTGTAACCACAGGCAACCCAGTCTTGGTGTGTGACATCAAAAGTTCATAAACTGAAAAAGAAATCGTTAAAATTTAAAATCCCAACAAAACAGGGGCACCCAACGACAATTTTCGGAAAATATCTGTTCGGAAGACGATTTGACATCTAGAGTTTTCGAAACATTTGTTGTAAAATTTCTTGCTTGCCTGCTTCTACTAAGATTTTCGAACATCTAAAAACTACTATAATTGCCCATTTTTAACGGATTTTAACCGTTAAAACGTCACCTAAAATTTTCGGGAGCCTTTTTTCTGGCTGAAATTTTCGAAAAGGTGAGTTTTGATCCCTATAATTTTCGGATCACTAGACTTTCAGCTAGGAAATCCGAACAGATGAAAAAATTTTAGGGGATAAAAATATGCCTATATCTACTGTTTAAATACTAAAATAAGTTTAACAATGCTATGTTTAAGTGGTTTTGAACTATATTCTCGTTGGGTGCCCCTGACAAAACGAATAGTGGTGGAAATATTGATATTCTAGCCAAACAAAGCCTTCCTACTTTCACTCTACTGTTTCAAATAAAGAATGATCGTCACAGTTGTGATCGCAATTTTTGCAATTGCGTAAAGAAGCCTGAAAAAAATTCAGGACTTCAACGTGGCTTGAACCCGTGACCTAGCGATTCCGATGCGATGCTCTGTACTAACCGAGCTATGAAGCCACTGACGTTGGGAGCAGGTCAGTTTTGGGTTCATATGTTCCCATGAAAGATATGTAAGTGAATGATACATATGAAAGAAATCATATGTGAACTGCGGATATGAAATCAAATGAAGAATGATCGTCGTTATTTTTAATACAAGGTACCCGTTCAGACGTCCCAGAAAGTGACAAGAAACAGTAAAGTGAAGGTAGGCAGGCCTTAGAACATCAATATGAACATCAATATTTCCACCATTATTCGTTTTGTTGGAATTCTAGCTTTTAACGGTATCCTTTCTTTTTAATATGAACTTTTGATGTCACACATCACGATTGGGCTGCCTGTACTGTAACTTAGTGAAAACTGGGGCCTCTTTTTGAAAGATCGAAAGGTTTCAAATCCGTTCTTTTCTTAAAAACCACCAAAATGGAGTTGCTTAGAAACTGCATCGCCTCGATTTCTGTCCAGCGATCAAGTAAAGGCGACACCAATTCTTAGTTAACAATTCTACAATACTTACAAGGTGCGAAGTTTTTCGAAATTGCTGAAACATCCTGTACTAATACTGACTCTAGCGTTACTGAGATCCCTAGAAAAGAAATCGGTCAACGTGAGTATACTGAGAAAAGCTTTTTTCAAGTTCGGAACACGAATCTGGGACAAAATCAGTTGGGTACGTTTGGTTTGTCTTCACACATACAAAAAATAATAAAATAAGAAAAAAATGGTGGTAAAGATCGCAAGCGTGACTCGCTTTTAGGCCGCCCCAAAAGTTATACCCTTGAAAGATTCTGCTGATATTGTTGTTTCTTTCTGGTTGGGTGTTTTTGCACATTATTTTTTCTCTGTGAATTTGAGAAATGAAAAGGAGATTAACACAAGTTTACTCACAAAAACGTAGCTTGGCGAGAACTCGGTAACTTTTTCTCGACTTCCGCGATGGGAAGAGAGACGCTTTTGTCACTTGAGGTACATTTATAGATTGTTCTTCGAACTACGTGACATGTGATCCTATCCTTGGAAAAGGAAATCGAGCAACACAGCAGCAAAACGAATGTAAAAAAGAACCATTTCTTCATTTTCACTCTCTGACCTTCGAATGTTTGCACTGCACGTGTCTTCCTTTTATGACGTCATAAATGAGTCAAACTCTACATGCTGTTGTTGCTGTTAGTAAGCGGGGCTTTAACTGAGGTGTTTCTTTTGGCTAGTGTGCATGATAGAGCTAGGGCCGCAGGTTTCCAATTTTTTCTTCCGGAACACTTGATTGTTTTGATTTTTAATAAGTCGATCAGAAAAAAGCCTCTGTTGTTAAACTATCATATGTTAACGTGAAAACAACGTGAAAGGAACTTTTTTCAAGTTATTACATTTGACACAATAGATTCAGAGAATAAATCATTTTTTTAGTGGGTTTCGAAAAGGTTCTTCTGAATGAGCGGCCACTGGGTGCCCGAGCAATTTGGACAGATAGCCGCCATGCGATTCACTTCATGGCTCCACATCCAATAGTTTGTTCTTACCTTGACTTTGACGATTCTGTATATCGGCTAAATCCACATTTTCTTGAATTCAATACAGCTAGCTTTTATCAAAAGATTCAGAGGATAGGAGCTTGTCTGAATATACAGCGGGAGGGGGGCACGGGGAGTAGAAATGAAGATTTTCCCTCCCCTCGCCAAAAAATCCCCCCTATCAAGTACCAGTCCCTTCCATCGTCAAGTGTTATCTTCCGCTTCAACTTGTGTGAGCTCAGGGTTATCGACAAATCGCATTTCTCTCTCCAAAATGGCCCTGCTGTATCGAGGGGAATCACGAAAGAAGATTTTAAAGCACCCTGTTTTCTGGATCAAGGTCATGGAAATTGTGAGTAAAGCATTTTTATCGCTTATGGACCCTCTATTTGCTACATGTAACAGTCGAAGAAGGCTAGCCCGCGCAGTCAAAACAATCAATAATGCAAATTTTTTTATTTAGCTTACATACTCCACAGAGCTGAAAAGGATTATTATTAGCAGCAACTTCATGTTATTGAACTTCTGGGGAGTACTGTCGAAGTGAGCTGTTCAAAGTTAAAAACAAATGCAGTGTTTGTTATTTTTAACACTTGGGACCAAACTGAATCCCACTTGGCGTAGTGTGCAATATTAAGCTTTGCAATTCACCGAATTGCAGATATCACAGATCAGTTAGCCGTAGAAATTGGACCCTCTTCCGATCTTCTTACGCAAAACGCTGAACGTTGCACGAATTCTATCAGATCGATTTATTAAAATCTTTGTCCATTGGTTAAATCCGCCGGAAATTCAAGCCTCTTTGGTGACATTAGTTAATGACCTGTACACGAACACGTGCACTCTGATCGGTGAGTTTAAAATCAGAGAGTAGTTTGAAGATAAAAAGTCGAAAAAATGAATTCACTGTAATCATTCGCGTCGAAATTCTTGCAAATTATTTGCTTTCAAGCACCCAATATCGATTATCTCTCGGCCTCATGGGTTTTTTCTTGAAACGCCTCTCGAAGCAAAACGAGTCCAGGCATGTCGTGACTAATTAAAATAAAATCCCAGTGACATAGACCTTATGCAAAAATAGCTGTCTTTAAATTATTCTTTTGTTCGCACTCAAAATAGCCTAACTAACCTCGTTTTTGAGACAAAATTCTAAAGAATTTGTTATCCCGGGCAAGGTTAGTTGGGCTATTTTGAATATGAACAAAAGAATAATTTAAAGGCAGCCATTTTTGCACAGGATCTGTTCAACATAAATTATACCACAGTTGAAAATTATCATAATTATTGAAACCAAAAATGATAATAATAATATATTATTATTATTATTATTATTATTATTGAAACCAAGATTAAGTAAAGACAATCATTTCTTTTTTCTTATCATTTCTGCAATTTGGTTTTATGATTTAATCCACCATTCAGCTCAATACTATGGAGTCTATCATTAAAATAATTTTATTGATGTTCACACTTTCCTTGCTTGGCAATGTTTTATGGAGTTCTGTTACCAGCAGCTCTGTATCACAACAGCATTAATACTACCTTTAATAAAACAGTTTACAATGATCCAGTCCTGATGGTTGTTATTATGGCCTGCATAAATTTGTGTTGTTGTTTAAGTTATTATTGTTTGTTTCTAGAGTGTAAGTACCATCTTTTAAATAGCTTCAGCTGGTTCATTTGCTTAATTGGCAGTCTTTCCACATAAGGACAACTTTACACTAAAGAAAAAGTAAACTTAATTAGTAATATTTCTAGTCAAGTGAATGTTTGATACTTCAAGTGCTTCTGATTTAACACTTCATGCAAAGTAAGCGCACTTTTCGTCTAATTAAAGATAACTTATTAGTTTATTTTCAGACAGTTAATTTAACAAGATTTACTGAGTGACATGTTTCACCTGCCTCAAAGCTCAAGAAACTGCCAATTCACTAAGTTTTTTAGATTGTAAGGATGGTTTTCAAGTCACTTGAAACTTTTTTGAATTGTTTCAACTTTCAAACTTTAATGACATGCAAAGTAAAGTGACTTTATTTGGGTCCTCCTTCACACCCATATTTTGGTCAAGTTAAACTTAGCAGCTGTTAAAAGTCTTACTTAATTAACAGCCTAGACTGTAAAGACTACTGTTATGTCCAATGTAGTCATTTTTAGGGGACTCGTATTTCACTTTTTTGGGAGGAGGTAAAATCCCACTACCCAAAAAGTGACTGCTTAGGAGGCCATGTAAGTTTGTAGAGGAAAGGAGTTTGAGAGGCCCCTGTAAGAACTTTTCATCACAGTATTTCTTCTTCTTAGACCATGCGATAGAAAATAGAACTAATTAGATTATAGGAATTGCTCTTGTGTATATATGTATCAATATTCCACCAAGCCTCCCAACTTGCATTGGGCTTCTGTTGCATTATGTATGAGAACATTCATTTTCTATGATATGGCATGATCATACAATAACATGGTTATACAAAGCTTTGTCATGGCATACCTAAGAATTTCACTCTTGTCATTCCTATTCTCTTGGTGTCCAGTGCTCACCTGAAGGCACAAGGGATGTTCCATGCTATACCACAAGAAAGCATTGCATACTTGTATTTTCCACTTACCGGTACCATAAAACAAAATTCACTTACTTATGTTTGACTAACAATGTTTGTTTATTTTTTTTGCAGACCCTTGCTTTAATTATTGTCTCAATGTGTGTCACATACAATGACAAGGGAGGGGTTTATAAGAAGGGCAGCAACAACAGCTTTAACATCACGGTCAAATACCCTTTTATTTACAAAAATGACACTGCTGTGTACACCAATCAAGATGCCCCACTTGATAGCTTCAGCTTTGACCCCGCCATTCATGTTTGCGCAAAACTGTTTGTTGGTGTGACTATGGTAACATGCATTGCTGCATTGACGATGATGTTGATATCCTGTGCAGTCCACAGAAATGAGCATATGGGTTATAACGTGATGATTGCAGTAAGTATGCAAACTTATGTTCCACTGTATTTTGCTTGGCCTCTGATCTGTTGTTAATTAATCATTAATATCATTGCTTGTTAATTATTATTAATGTTATGATATGAATGCACCAACAAGTTAGTGAGCAAGCTCTCATAAGCATTGCAGCACAGAGACAAGCTGCTGAGCACTTTGCTCATCTCTTACATCTTTGCTGCTCATGCCACAGGTGATGAGTTCCTGCTCACAGGGTATTATGATGTATTTGTCACAAGCTGACATTTACTCTGACTGCACAGCAATTTGCTTCTTGCCTATTTAGGAAATATTTGTAGCAGTTGTGATGGCATTTCTACTTGTCATAAGCACCAGTCTGTGGTTGTACAACCTTCTTGAGTTGAGAAAGGAAGTGGAAGATGAAATTGTCAATGTTATCACCACCGTTGGACCAGAACTGTGCAACACTTGTGTAGAATTCTTGCCAAATTATGCCATGCTGTTTACAGCGGTGGTAAGTGCATTTATGCAAACCAGTGGCATTTAAAGCATAAAGCATTGATTCGTACAATTTGCAAAAATGTTCATGCAAGCAGTCAATTTGGCATCAAACAAATAGTAGCTAGGCAACCATTACTAGCTCCTTTTCATGGGATGTAACTCCTTCATTGGGATTTTTACTTAACAATGTTTAAATTTTCCTAACATTTGAATTTTTTTTTCTGGAAAAAACTGGGTGTTTTCAATAATGCTGTCAAGAAGCTACCCTATGATTTTTTTTTTTGTGGGGGTCGCATTATGATATGGATTACCACAGTCATGGAAAAGTTAGGGAAAAACAAAATTATGTTTTCAAAGTCGAGAAAATCTCTTCAAAATTATTGGTGATCATTATCTTTTTGTTTAGTTTATTCTTAAAAAAAGACCTCTCTGTGTTTTACCAAAGAGAAGCTTGAGGGGGCTGACAAAGTTAAATCAATTGTGGACAATGTTATGCTTTAACCTTTTCACTGACAGGGCCTTGCTTACGTGTTATTTGTGCTTTGGCTGTGCAACACTGTTTTGGTGTTTCTCGACACGGTGAATCAATCTGATGGTGTGACAGACACCACTTCCCTGGTCTGGAACCAGGAGCTTGCAGACAAGTCTCCTGAAACTCAAACTGTGCAAGAAACTATGGCTACTTAGTGGAGGGATGTTAATTAGCTTTTATTACTCCCTGAGGTGATTACTGATAGCATGCAATATCTCCTTACAATATCATTATATTCACCAGCAGGTAGGTAATGAGAATAGACAAACTTATCAGCCAGAGGGTGTTACATGTATCTTGATAGAACCCCAAATTCTCTTAAACAATGTACAAAAAAATGTATAGCAGCTAGAAAGGAGATTTAATAATCAGATCTTGGGAGTTAAACTGTTAGTTTGAACAAATACATATTAGATGTAACCATAATCCTAAATGTACTGTATGATTGAGGGGTGGATGGTCCAATACTATAATACCTTTCATGGGTGGAGTAGAGATAATAAAATATTATTAATTGTCTAGAACAACACACTATTACACACTCTCATCTTCAAAGTAGTTCTTTAACAAGACAAATTATGTGCACACTGAACATAATGTGCTGACTGTTTTCCAGGAAATTATTGCATCACCTTCTTTTTTTCAATTTTTTGAGTTGCTGTGAGAAACAAGAATAATTTGTATTCTTAGATGTGGCTCATAGATAACAAACCACAATATCCTGGCTTGAAATCTTTGTATAGTTTAGTCTCGAAGGTTAACACAGAAGGTGAAAGCACTGGGTTCTTCACTGGAATGCACGGCTCATGTTTTCACTTAGACCTTGGCCAGTATTTAGGAGAGCCTAGTATAGTATTGTAATTATAGTAATATATTTGATTTATGTTGAGGAAATTTATATCAGAATTTTCCATGCAAATTTACCAGTATTCATTCATTGTGCTGAGTTTCAGAAAATACCCCCACAGAGGTCTAGTGGAAATTCAAAGGGGGACAGGTTTGGGGCTAAAATATTGGAATTTCCAGGGAGATGGGAAGTGCAAACCCAAAAACCCTCCATGGGGGGTCTATGGATATTTTTTGGGACCATGCACACATTCTTAGACATGGCTCATAGATTAGAAACCATCCTGGCTTGTAATCTTTGTGTAGTTTGCTCTCAAACGTAATGCAGAAGGTGAAAGCACTTTGTCCTTCACTGGAATGAACAGCCATTGTTGGCTAGTAATTAGTAGAGTCTAGCATAGTATAATAGTATTGTAGTAAAGAGTAATATATTTGTTCTGTGATGTTTAGAAAATTTGCATAGAGTTTGTGATACAAATTTTAGCAGTTATTCATTGATTAGCTTTTGGAAACATGTTCATTTTATTACTTTGCAAATGGGTTTGACAAAATAAGATCTTAAAGGGCACATAATTGTCTTTTAATAATGGTATTAATTTAAAGTAAGCATGCATAGGCTGTAAATTTTTTATCATTACAATATAGTACATATTTTCTCGTTTAAGACTGTAACTAAGTGAGCTTCTGATTTTGTATTCATGCAACGAATAGCATGGCTTTAAGTTTATAAAATTGGCAAAAAATGGATTTTAACAAAAGTAAGAAACAGATTTGCGGGGGGGGGGGGGAAGGGGCAAACCCTATCCTTCCCTCTATTTTTCCATGCTTTCCTGGTCCCATCCCCTCCCACACCCCATAAAAAAAAGAAACTGCCTCAGGCAAAATGCATATTTTTTCACAAATTTATCTGGTTGGGAGGGTATGTGGCCGGACTTTGGTGCTCTTACGACTTTCTCTGTTGTAGAATTCTTTCACTTGCCTATACAATCCATATTTTAATTTTTCGTTAGTCGTTTTGGAGTGACTAAACAGTAATTATTACCTGCTGGTAAGCACTCGCAACTGCTTTTTTAGTTCATTTTTAAAAATTGTGTTTTCAGTGTTTGACTCGCGCGCATACAGCTTTCATATAATTTCAGTGACAATTTTTAAGTATTCTTATGTAAAGAGTGCTACGAATGAACGACGAAATTGAAGGGGTTTGAACTAAATTTTAGGCAAGAACGTCATGGTAAGCCAAATATGTAAATCCGTATTCCTCTATTGTCCTGATCTATTGTCCTGTAAATGTACTTTATTGTCTTCTTTTACATGTGCTCTAAATGTGGGCTAGCATGAAGTTTTTGCCAAATTTTAAATAAAGCACCCAACAATCATTGCTTGTCTTAACATCCTGGTACGTGAAACTACTGAATAGCAAGACGAATTTTGCCCCAGTTTCGTTTTCTCAGCCTCTCAGATTGCATTTCAATCCCTCTTCAATCGTTCTATAAACCCGGCATAGTAAATCGAACGTTCAAAAATTGAACTCAATCGAACTCAATCCGTGGATTGAGTTCGATTGAGTTCGGAAATCGAACGAAATCGAACACCACACTTTCAGTGAGTTCGATTTCCGAACAAATCGAATTCAATCGAACAAATCGAGCTCAATCGAACTCAATCCGTCTGATTGTGTTCGATTGAGTTCGGAAACCGAACTCAATCGAACACAATTAAATGGATTTCGTTCGATTGGCTCTGGTGAACCTATACAAAGCAAGCCCAAAGCAAGCCCGTCAAAGCAAGTTTTTCTTGCGCTTTTTTTTTACTATTTACTCAATAACACAAACCCCATTTATAAACTGTCCACGGCAGTTAAGAGAACAGAACAGAACAGAACAAAACAAAGCTAAAAAAACGTCAAAGCTGCATTCCTGGTAGCCTTTGACTATATATTTGTAGCTTATGATCCACAACTCATCTGAAGCCATTTCTGCGGAATTTCTTCGTTTACGAAAAACACGTGCGCTACACTCAGGGCTGAAGTAACTCGAGCTTCTAAGATCTGGTAATGGATCAACGTCTGTTTTACATAAATCACGAGTTCGAAAATCGAACGTTCGATTGGGTTCGATTGATTTTTTTTCTTTTCGGTGAGTTCGATTTCGTTCGATTGCCGAACTCAATCGAACTCAATCCATCGATTGAGTTCGATTGAGTTCGATTGAAATTGAGTTCGATTGGGCTCGATTTACTATGCCGGGTATAAATTGTGTAGAATTTCTACTCTGAACAAAGTACCACTGCTTATCCCCAATACTAAAATCTCAAGGCAGTTGAAAATTTTCGCTAAAAGTTATTCCGTAACAATCCTTAAGACTCCCGATGCCGATCGTAAAGTCTTGAATGATACTTCCGGTTTGTTTACATGATACGAATGACCTCGTCTAGCCATTTTTCTTTGGGTCTGAATAGCGTTCAGAATAGGAGAATTTAAAGTTGTGAACCGCTGAAAGACGGCTAAGCAATGTTTGGCCGTTCATTTTCTTTAGGAACATGAAGTTAAACTTTCCAATTATTTGTATCTGCCCTTTCTTCCTTCTCTGTGGAAATCACTCATATGTCACTGCGATCCTTTTGTAGCAAGCGAAGGTTATCGCATTTTGTAATACATTAATATTAGCTATAGTGAATAAAATTACTGTAAAATTGGATATAAAATTCTGGACTTGAGTTGTGTTGATAGTATTGTTTTACTAAGCTAATGCTTAGCTTAATTAAACTTGAAGCTTACACTGAAAATTCAGTTCTGGAGAGCAATCGCTATGCCAAACGAAAAACGCAAAACTGACCTTTTCTGCCCGCCTGGAATGTGAAAACAAGTTGTTTAACAGTGCCTGTCTAAAATTATTCGAGGTTTCGTGGCAGACTTTTTCCAAATTCCTCAGTTTACATGAAAATGTCAGGCTTGTCTTGAATAAACGAAGCCTGTGTAGTTGAAACAACGCCTCTGATGATTTTCCAAGTTGAAGCACGCTTGCCGATTGGACTTTGGAACCTAGACCCAGCCCATGCGCTGTATTCCCGTAATATTACCACGAAATCCGACGTTTTCTTTTAAATTTTATGTTAACCTCCTAAGATAAAAATTCTCATTTCAGTGTTACCCCTACACATTTCCTATAGAAGTAGTGGGGAGAAATTGTTAAAATATCAAATAAATTCATCTTGTGTGATCCTTTCCTAAATTCTCTTGACAACTCTGTTTTATAAACATTGCGATTACAAGGAGAAATTTGATGCTGATCACTCGTAGGGTTGAAAGGTTCCAAACGTCTTGTAATAAACGTGGAAAAGCTTAGAAGGAAAAGGGACAATCTTGATCTTTTCAGAGCTAGCTCAATGAATACAAGATTGGCTTTAGAAGGCAAATTAATATGTTTATGAAATGACGAGCCTGTTCTGATGGAATTCTCTACTCGGATTTAGTTTGCAAGTTCTTTTGGTTCCCGGTCCTCTGCTGGGTTGCTTGTTGGTGGTCAAGACTGTCCTGCTGTTCAAAACATAATAGGCCATTTTACAGTTATGTGTTGAGTGACCTGGCCTTTGAGTAGAAGCGAGGCTGGGGGTGACCTTGTTTTGATACAGACCTCACTGCTTTTCTCATGTAAATCATGTTGTTGTTATGCTAACTAGCCTGCATTAACATGAGAAAGACAGAGAGGTTTGTATCAAAACAAGGTCACCCCCAGCCTCACTTCTATTCAAAGGCCTGGTCACTCAACAAATTCTGCGAAAAATATTTGTATTGTATTGACCACCAACATGGCCACCTTGTCACGTGGGCGAAATCGAAGAATGGTTGCTATGCTATCTGGGAACTATCCCTAAACCACACATTTTAATACGCGTTCACGGAAACTCACGCTCACCCGTTCACATCTTTCCACGGATAGAGATTTCTCACGTCTTGAATCATCTGCAGAAGTTAAAGAAATGCCATAATGCACGCTCGAATTTGGAAACGACGTTTTTTTCTGATGACTCTGAAAATGTAACAAAAGCCGGTTTCCGATCACCGGCGGCGGAAACAGCTCAATACACCCTTGAGCATGCACAATATAAGAGCCTAATTGAGCTCGCGACAAATTCTTATTCCCGCCATCTTTGAACGGACTCGGAGGAATAACTGCTCCTAAAACTGTCGATTTCTGGACGATAGTAGATAGTACGTGCTATTTCGACTACTTTTTGTGGTCTGATGACGACGAGGCGTGGAATTATTCTTGAACGTGGGAATTGAGTGCAAAGCTTGAGTGCAAGTGGAGGCAGGGTGACCGAGTGGTCTAGGGCGCTGGATTTCAATGTGGTGGCCCGGGTAGTCAAATCCCGCTCTGGCCACTAGCTGGTGTTGTTCTGAGTTCGTGCCTGGATCAACTCCTCGGTCATCCTTGTAAATAGCCAACTGGTCTGCCTCCCGCCAGTTGGGATTCTTAACTCTGTTGGGGTTCGTTTGTATTATTTGTTTCATTGTCCCGGAAAAGCCCCTCTAGGGGAGTGGTCAATTAAGTATTATTTATATTTAAAGCTTCAAAATCGGTTCAAAAGCGTCTTCGAAGAGTTCCGCTTTCAAATTGTTTTCCGTCTTCATTAAAACGCACCACCGACATTTTCAAATTTATCCATTTTGAAGAGCGTTTTCGAAAAGTTCGGTGGACACTTTATCCGGATTATTGTGGACGGTAGAATAACATGGAAAAATAAAAATGGTTTTGAAAGCCAGAATCCAACGTAGTGTGGACCGGGCCTAAACGTGTTGCACTTGTCAGCTGTTAGTTGCTCGCCTGTTGGTTGCAGTTTTCAAGCCTTTCAATTGATCTCAGAGATCTCTGAACTACCCTATCGTATTTAAGCTCTCAAATTCTAATGGCTCATCATCATTTATTGTGACGTGTTTGTTAAGACAATGCCCGCGGCTTGAAGAAGGAGGATAGGACTTCTCAGTGTTTTTCAACCGTATGAAAGAAGTCAGAGGTAATGTAATATGAAAATTAACCTGAGCAGGTTTCACTGACAAAACAATGCGCGATTTTACATGAGATGAATAGATTGAAAAAGACATAAACGAAACAAAAGCGCTGCAATTATTATGGAATCACATATGCCTGCAAGGTGATGGATGTTTGCTCGCATCACCAAAACCGCTATCCTTTGACGCACGCGCAAATGACGACTGTAAACACAAGTCCGTTTAAACGGTTTTTCGTCTGAAGAACAAGCGATCAAAAAGCGGCTCAAGGTGTACAGCGTCGAGAAAGTTGCCAATGTTTTGTCGTCACACTGATTTCTCTTCCAGAAGAGTAACTTTGAAAACATACTCATGAAAGAGACCTGGCTGCTCTTGTTGCTTGTGATGGGTCCTGCGGTTGAAGGTCGGTAACTTAACTTCATTAAAAGATTCTCACATTATTTAAAGGCTTGGTGTTTAAAAGGCATAAACGAGATCTTTCAACATCGCATGGGGAAAGCAGAGAACTCAGGGAATGTAAAAAAGCATAAAACGCTATCCTTTTAAGGATAGGCATATCAAACGATTAGTTTGATAGTTTTCGCGTGCGTTTGCATGACAAATGTCCCCTATGTGGTTACTCGGCGGGAAATCCCACGATATTAGCGGACTCCATGTTGTAGTGTACGAAACAGCGTCTGTCAATTTGCTTCTATTGTAATTGCCTCTACGTTTGACTTGACCGTAAGGAAGGCCTGAGCCAATGTTTCAAGAAAAAAAATTGATGACCGGCACCGGCAGGTTCTGAAAACAAGGCGCATTTTCCTGGATTTTTTGTCTACTTCTTTGTTTGTGCGTTTACGTAGGATTAGCAGTAGACGAAAGTCAGTCAAGATCAGTGAACCAATCACTGCATGACAATGGAGAAACGTGCACGCCAGGTGGGGAGACCCAGTGCGGTGACAACAAGCACTGTGAGATGATAGGAAACAAAGCGTTTTGCAAGTGTAACCCAGGGTACCACCTTGAAAAAAACGTTTGTGAAGGTAAAGTTTGGGCGAGTTTTGGGGACTACTCTGGTTTTTCCCTAGCCGAGATCCCGTGACTGCGGGATCCACGCGAACTTTTTTTCTCTCTGTCCATTTGCTATCGGGACTGAGAATGAACAAAAAACCATTGAAAAACGAGTGAGCCACCCCAAGAGGAAGAAAGGGGAAGAGAGAGAGATGAGAGGGGGGGGGCGGGGGGAGGGGGATTTCGGAGTAGCCTGCATACCACTAATTTTTGGCCCAAATATCCCATTTCCTGTTAACTTCTGTGGTTTATATCCCTTTACTTTGATGTTCGATATTCTGGAATCTCTTTTTTTAATTATCCAGTATCTCGTTAATTTCCTCAAAATATCCCGTATCCCTATAACTTTTTAACCTCAATATCCCGTATCCTGATAACCCCTTAAGAGTCCTCACGAATGCAGTTGCGCTGTACATGGGTACAACCATACGGACACATGCCAATGGGTTTTAAGACAGAAAAATCGTCCATGCAACTGCGATTCAATGAATGAATAAGTGAAGACACAACTGTAATGACTTGTAATGCACAGCTGTCATGATATCTCACATCTTCAGTTTTTCAGTAGACATCATCCGAAACAACTTAATCAGATTCACATTGCCCCCCGTATTTGCAGCTGAAATAAAACTCAGTCGTTTATGTGTGTTGCTTGTTTTGCTTGTAGACATAAATGAATGTAACCAAAGGGAAATTCGGCAGAAATGCAAGCCTACAGGAGCGACGTGCCACAATACCCCGGGATCTTACAAGTGCCGATGTAAAAAAGGGTTTGAGATGGGTGAGCATCACTGCGAAGGTAAGGACATTTTTGAGTATTGAAGCACAATTTATTTTTTCAGACCTGGCTTTGAATTCCCCTCTTGAAGAAACCCTGTATTGGAACCCTACGGTTAGCGCGCGCTGTTAAGTCTCTTGGGAACATTTTAGCTCATGACCTTTCTGGTAAGATCGTATGCGCAGGACCAATACTGAACATTGCTTCATGGATGCTTACTTTGTTAAGTTACACAGTCGCCTTTCTTCCAATTCCTGTGATGGCGAGGAGAGGACAATGTGAGGGAAGGGGGCGGGGAGGGGGGAGTGTAGGACGTAGAAGCTGGTAGCCTGGTTCATGTAAGGATCCTATTGTACATTGAAAATGTCTTAGTCTGAATATGCTTTGCTTAAATCTTTTAAGATATCGACGAATGTGATAGCTTGATATGCCACGAGAAAGCCATTTGCCAAAACATGCGTGGCTCGTACACCTGCACATGCGCGTTGGGTTTCGCTGGTGACGGTCACGAGTGCGTGGTAGACAAAGTGTACAAACAGAAACAGAAGATCAAGCAGGTGGTAATGTTCGGGGGTGCATCTGCAGGGGGCGCTCTATTCATCATTGCTTTGATTGCATGCTGTTGCTGTGCGAGGAAGAGGAAGAAGAAAGAGGAAGCGGATGAACAAAAAGTTACGAAAATGGAATCGACTCTGTCGCAATATGGAGAAGACTGGGAGAGTTCAGAAAGCTCTGAAGACGGCGATGCTTAATAAATACAAACTTTTTTCGATCCCAACTGGGGTCAACTTAGTCGATATACTCAGTTTGTGATTTAGCAGGGAATCTAAGCGATTATTACAGCCGAACTGTTTTCTGTCTTTCAAATTTCTAATTTACAATATAGCCTAGAGGCGAAGTAAGTTACATAACCCGATTTGCCCATAGGAGCTCAAGTCATTTAGGGACTTATTTGCATATACCACCGGGCTTACTGTTTCTGCTGAAAAACATGTTTCGACTGATAAAACTAGACAAATCATGAACTTGTAAATAGCTGGAATTTCGTGATGTTTTCATTTCATTGAAGAAGACACAAGCATTGTTTTAAATGAAGACGGAGTTTTCAACAACAAGAATTATCTCTTTTTTATAAGTATACTGAAACACAAAGGTGCCCAAATGGTCTAGATGATTTTACTGCAGCGCATAGAAGGAAATATTAAAAGACGTTCGTATCAGCGATTATAATTCATTGATGATAAATTCCTTTTCTCGAGTTTTTACCGACTTCCTGAACAACAAATTATATTTAACGATTATTCGCTGAAAGTGAAGTAAACCGTGACAATATTTACCAATATTTGCTGAGCCTCAGAGACAAACAAGCAAAGAAGCGACCGAAAAATATCAATTTTATTTGTTTGTTTTGCGCGTCAACTGCACGTGCCTGAATTCCCGTATTCTGAGACGAACTCTGAATTGTCTTAGTATAATAGCCCGTTTTACAGTTGTGTGTTGAGTGACCTGGCCTTTGAGTAGAAGCGAGGCTGGAGGTGACCTTGTTTTGATACAAACCTCTCTGTCTTTCTCGTGCAAATGTGGACTAGTTAGCGTAACAACAACATGATTTACATAAGAAAAGCAGTGAGGTCTGTATCAAAACAAGGTCACCCCCAGCCTCGCTTCTACTCAAAGGCCAGGTCACTCAACACACAACTGTAAAATGGACTATTATTGGTATTTTTATTTAAGTTTTTCTTCAGAAATAAGAAATCGCACGACGACCATTTTAAAATAAGTGCCATGCATTGGGTAGCCTGCCGAGCAAGCGTTTCCGTGGGGGTTTCAGCGTTCCGAATTTTGGATGTGTGAGAAATTATAGGACGAGAAAAAAATTTCCGGCGCAACGCAGCCACCTCACGGTAACGCTTGCTTCGCAGGCTACGCACTGCGTGACGAAAACAAAATATGACGTAATCCTTTACCAATCAGAGCCCATGCATCTCTATAATCACCTCAGAAATATACTGACCTTAAAATGAATCAGCACCACACAAAATAAACGATGACTCGGGTCCATATGCAGGACGAGAGGGTTCGTACAAGGGTTCGTATGACGTTGTATATTGACAGCATAAGGACGTTAAATATCGTTGTTTGTGGATCAATATAAGTCGAGGTATGTCAGGACGTATTGATAATTCTTTCAAGCTGTTTATTTCGCTTCTCCTTGCTTACAATTTTCGAGACGGAAAATACGGCCTTACTTGACGGCTGTTGAATAGGCCATTTCCGAGTTCATGTCTACCTCCTCTTCAAAGCTAGTCTAAGTGCGAAGTTTTTGTTATGAAAATTAGTTTTCATTCATATGTAAAGTAGAACTAATTACCATCACAAAAACTTCGCACTTAGACTCGCTTTGAAGAGGAGGCAGACATGAACTCGGAAATGGCCTATTTTCTTGATTTCTACTCATATTTCAAAGTTTTCGTAAGACAATTCTATATTCTACACTCAACAAATCGATCCGAAACTCAATGACCTGAAAAACAAGCGATGTTCTTCCTGGTCACGTGATCATCTTTCAGCCACGTGTAATTATTGAAGTTATAACACGCAACACAATATGCTGCTGTGTCAAACCGTATATACGGATCGACGGAACAGTACACAATCCACATTAAGAGGCATCCTCGTACTTCTGTTTACCACCCGCATAAGTTAGGCCAGTGCCAATAGACCCGTTAATACTTGACGTTTCTTGCATTGCAGATTTGTGAACTTCTTCCCTTTCGCAGGGAGGGGTGGTGGTAGTGGGGGGGGGGAGTACTTAACAGACGCTTGGGTAGGTAGGTGCGGCCCGGGCGCCCAAACCCCAACCCTGTTTAAGACAGAAATCGCTGATTCCTCTATCCCGTTTACGACATAATTCAGATTTGTATGACCCTATCTAAGACATTTAACCCAAATTCATACCCTGTAGATCAATTGAATTGTAGACAGTCATCTGACTCTATCGCAAATAAACGTTTTGCGGTTACCACCTATCTTTTTTGTAGTGTAATAAGCTTCAATTATCAAAGTAAAGGGAATTCCACCAATAACAGGCGGCCTGTGATCAGGCTTCTATAAACAAAAAACCCTGAAAACCATACCCTATCGGGCCGCAATTCCCCGCTAGGGCCATCTAAGGAAGTACCCCCTCCCCCGGCTTCCTTTTTTCTCGGAACAACGTAAAACCTGCTGTGTCACCAAAGAGAGCTTTTCAATTACTGCTTTGTTTTGACGGAAACAAAAACAAGAGGTCCTTGAAAAACACAATTGAAAACCTGACCTTCCTTTGATGTCAGCAATTCAACTGTAACTAACAATGCGGAAACGTCATCTTAGGTTTAAGGCGTGCTATAGCATGACAGATCAATGTCCGGCAGAACACGAGGGGCTCTTACATCTGCGCATGCGCATTTGGTTTCGCCGGTGATGGTCACGAGTACACAAAGTGAACAAACAGAAACAAAAGATAAAGCAAGACGTAATGATCGGGGCGCATCTGCAAGGGGTGTTCTGTTTATCATTGGTTTGATTTCATGCTGTTGCTGTGCGAGAAAGGGGAAGAAGAATAAGAAAGCGGATCAACAAAAAGTTGGGAAAATGAAATCGACTTTCTCGCAATATGGCGAAAACCGGGAGAGTTCAGAGAGCTCTGAAGACGGCGATGCTGCATAAATACAAACTCATTTCGATCCCAACTGGGGTCAACTTAATTGAAAAACTCAGTTTGTGATTCACCAAGGAATCTAAGCGCACCAAATTAGTCTGGTGTCATTGCCGAACTGTTCTCTGTTTTCCAGTTTCTAACTTGTAATATTAATGTAGCCTAAAGGCGAAGTGAGTTACAAAACGAAGTTTGCCCATGTGAGTTCGAGTTAATCAGTTGTTTCGACAGATGAAACCAAACATACCGTTATGTTGTAAACAGTTAAATTAGCTGTAAATAGCAGATTTGTGAACTTCCTTCCAACGTGAGTAGATGTTTACTTCGATCGCAACAGGATCTTATATGTGATTTATTTCATCGACATCATTCACAACAGCTTTTTAATTAATCAAATTGCTTTATTTTGACGGAATAAAAATACAATAGGTCCTTAAAAAACCGCAGAATTTTAAAACTGACCTTCCTATGAAGTCAGCAACTCAACTGTAACTAAAAATGCGGAAATGTTAGTTAAAGCTGAAGACGTTTGCGCCCCTAAGACCAACGTCCGGTCTGAACTCTGACTATATATAAACCTTGCAAAAAGTCTTTCAGCCGAACCAGTTCGAATCACCATTGAACGTGTTTCGTACAAGGTAAGTTCAAATCACTCAATAACCCTTCAAACCCTAAGAATTTTCAGTCTGAAATTTCTCTTTGTAATATCGGCATTTCATAAAAAAGAATGGCCACGAGAATTAAGAACAGGATCACACAAGATGAATTTTCTGAACATTTTAACAATTTCTCCCCACTACTTCTATAGGAAATGTGTAGGGAGAGCAAATGAGAATCGAAATTTTGAACAAGGGTTTAATATAAAAGGTTAACACGCAGTAAAGACAGATGAAAGGGGTTGTTTTACAGAGTTGGCTCTTGATGCAATCACGCCAGATTGGGAAGGATTGAACTTAATCAAGGGCGTAGCTAGGGGGGTCCTGGGGAGCCCGTGGATCCCCCTTTGTAAGCCTTTTTTTTTAGGCAAACAACCTACAATATTCAAGTGACAATCTGGTGAGTATCCTGTGTTTGACACAGTGTGACCCCCCCTTTGAAAAATCCTGGCTACGAGATTTAGGACGTATACGTCTACAATGCACTTATCATTGGCTTTCCCGGGGGCTGACCTCCGGGACACCCCCGGGGATTCGTTTTTAGGCTGAAACAAAAGGCTACTAAAGCCCTGTGGTATGGGGTATAAAAAGCAGACTAAATCCCCCTCCCCGGGGGCAGAGACGTCAAAATATGTGTACGGTATTTATCGGCCAGGAGGTCCCTTTTGGGAGACTTTGTGCCCAAGGTAGTGGAGACAGCCCAATGCCGCAGGCAGAGGACATACATACATACATTCATACATACATTGTTTATTTGATATCTTATACATCGTACATGGACATACCTCAAAATAAATTTACAATTTTACAGTTTCCTAACCTTAAGGGTTAACCACGCAAGGCCATAACTTAAGGACATAACTTAAGAGTAGTAGTAGACATGTTTGTTTTTTCCGTTCATTTGTGATTCTGCAGGGCAAGTCTAACAGGCTTTTTTTTTAATGCATCTGTTGCACGCATATCTATGTCTTATTGAGTTTGGTGCTACTACACTGGACAAATCCCTCGAGTTTAGCCCCTGGGGGGGGGGGTGGTTCGCGTTCGTTAAAACAAGTACAATGCCCCTACCCCGCGGAGGAAATTGGTACTCCAAAGTCAACTAACCCCCTCCCAACCCCCCGGGTGTCCCGTGGGTGTCGCTGGGTTCAGCCCCCGGGAAAGTCAATGATACATGCATAACTATTTGTACGTTTAGGCCCCCCGTCCCGCACACATAAACGACGATGTTTTCGAAAACGCCCGCCAGAGTTAATAAATTTGTAAACGAACAACATATTTACCAACCCTCGTGTGGACGGCACAACTAGAAAACGCTTACGTTTACGCATGCTCAGTCAATGTTTGTGGCAATTCTGGTTTCCGGGTGGCCTCGTTTATTCCTCAGTTATGCCCTTGCGACTTTCCTATCGTTTACGTGTGGATAGGCGTAACCGATATGTCAGGGGATCATCGTTTATACGTGTGGACGGAAAACTTTGTATACGTTTACGAACGAAAACGTATACGGTGTGGACGGGGCCTTAAACACGGGCGAGTGAGAGCTTTTATAAATTATTTCTTTTGCAAATACGATTTTCAAATTATATCCTTTCCCTGGATAGAAAAACCCAAGATGGCTGAGCCTCACCGTGCATGGGATGACGTCTTCTTTTTTCAGCCGGGTGAAAAAATGTACGATCGTGTACTTCAGTGGGTTACAACAATGCTCCAACAGCAGCAAGCCGGAGGTTTGTTAAGGCAGCAACAAGCTGGCATAGATGTGGTATACAATCAGTTTGCTGTGGGAGAGATCAGCGGTAAGTTGATTCGTACCGTTCCCAAAGGATCGCCCATGGTTCACTGCGAAGAGCAGCTGATAAAAATGATCAAACAGCCGCAAGATCATTTCATCATCTACACCGAGAATTTCACTTGCCAAATGAGGGCGGGTACTAACAAGCGCTGTAACTGCTTTTTCCAGGTAAGTCAAACTCTCCGGAATAGCAGACAACAAAGGACATTCACCTCTGACTGGTTTTCTTCTTCTCTCGCCTCCTCTCTATTCCTTTCTTTCCCGCCTCTCATTCCGTTTTCTCTACTCTCCTTCCCCTCCCACCTTCCTTCATCGGCCGCCTTTCCCCTTCCCTCTTCGCATCGCGTCTTCTTTCGGTGTTCTGCTAACCGTTCGACACTCGCACTTTTTCGAAGCTTGATATAACCGAGTACGACTAGTATCGAGTATCGTTTTTCAACTCGAGTATCGGAGGACATTCAAGATCAGGTCGGATATTTTGTTCAGGTCGTGAAAACTCAAAGGGAATCTGTATTCTCGAAAGTTTCATTAAGAGTCATGTATTCTCGGAAGTTTCATTATATTAAAGGGTATGGTCGTTTACAATAAAGCCTAAGGAGGCTTCCATTTGGAGAAACAGCCACTCAATAAACTCTGTTTCAAAGCTTTTTTTAGAATTAATTATCGCTTATCGCTTATCGCTTATCGCTTATCGTGACTACCCTTTCCCATTTTTCTTCCTATTTTCACGTATCCCATCCGCTCGTCCCGAAGGCATCAATAGGCCATTTCCGAATTACCTCAGGCCTCTTCAAAGCGAGTCTTGGTGCTCATCCTATCATACGCAAATCAATTTCCATTCACGTGCAAATTAAACTCATATGAAAATTGATTTGCATATGAAAGGATGAACACCAAGACTCGCTTTGGAAAAAGGCCTGAGGTAATTTGGAAATAACCTATGAAATGAGCAAATATGTATCCATATTTTGAGGCGCCTTTCTTAACCACGTGCTTCCCATGTTTCTCAAGGTAATAGACCTAGCTGTTCGCTACCCACAATCTTTGGTGTACATCCTCTACCATCAGCCGTACGACTTTTATGGTCCCAGTAACCGAGGTGCTGGCCGCGAGGGACGATGGGAAAAAATTGACCTTCAGAACATGAATTTCCTCCTCGGCAATAATCCTGCTGGAAAAGTGCCCCAGAATGTGGTGTTTATCAAGGTTGATTGGGTCTTGGAAGGTAACCACGTAAATGTTCGTGGGATGGAGATCGTTGGAATCACCCGTGGAACCTAAGAAGTGTTTGAATTATTCCTGACATAAACTGACACTTAACTCAGACATTAAAATTTGTCTTTCAAAGGTTTCATTTTCCCTTGAACATTCTCTTGTTTGCATTTCTTGATATGAAGCTACAAACAGGGGCACCATTATAATATTCAATATTCATTGTCCAACAGACAGGTGAAGACAATATATACCCCTCAATAGGCCCCTCCCGATTATGCTAACAGTTTTTGGGCATTATTTGGTTGAACAAGGATTTTTTCACACTTTCTGTAAAAATAATTGCTAGCATTATTTAGCATTTTACATACCTTTGATCTAGATTTCTGCACTCAAAAGATTTTAAACGCTCAATTTTAGAATTCAAAAGCATTGTGATGATTTGCTTTTGTGTTTGAGAGAAGGATTTCTGTAACTGAAGAATGAACTGAGTCGAAAGAAGTCTGGACCAAGCTGGCCAGCGGTTAACTTTCAGAGGCCGTTCACGCGCTTGCTCAAACAAGATGTCGTCGGCCAGTGCCACGCCATCTTCTCGAAACTTGCAGCTCATACAAGGAAATTGTGACGAAGAACATAGACCAGTCCCTTCAACATGACCAGGCCCTTCAACGACGGCTGTATCAGAAGCTTTATAAACAAGCAATTTAGCACTTTTAACTTTATTCAGTCGATGATAATCATAATTGATGATCGAGTTTGTACGTTTTGCATGAAATAAAACAAAACATGCTCTGGAACCACATTGGCATTATTTTGAGAATCGAGCATAATTTTGAGAA
>OX419337.1:36290535-36293035 GCA_948470475.1 Galaxea fascicularis | reverse complement strand
TGCAGTCCTTGGACAAGCCCAATTAGATTTGTTTTTCCCTTATAAACCCTAAGATCAAAATTTAAATTATCATTCGTTGCCCCTCTGCATTTCCCATACGACGAAATTGTTAAAATAGGAGAACTCTTATGGATCATGGTTTGTTCTCGTCCCTGAACGAGCCTTCGGAAACACTTTTCAGAACATAATACTAATATAAAATAACAAAACAGATTTTGTTGCAGGTCAATCATTTTGGTAACAACAAGTATTTTGTTTACCTAACCATAAGTTGAGCTTCCTAAATGTAAAGAAATATGCGAACACTAGTCAGAAAAGAAACCGTTTTCATGCCATTTTGCGGGTTTTAGTCGACATAAAAGAAAACAAAAATCAAAGTAAAAAACAAACTATAAGTCATAAGCAAAAAAAATGATATTGGAATGGATCGCCAACAAATTTGCAATTGCTGCATCAATTTTTCGCGTTAATAAATTAAAAAGCGTAAAACTCGAATTTGGAAAAATCGATGCTCGAAGGTTTCCAGTAATTCTAAACAGAGATATGCAACCCTGTCACGGCACAGTGTTCTTCCCACAAAGACAAATAAACTAATCACAAAACGGTTCTTAATTGACTAGTCAATACGATAGTTATAGTAATTTGTTATTTTCTTAGATAAACGATTGATCTATCAGTAGGGGTCACTCGGTGGAAAACTCTGGATTCATAAAATGCGCCAACATATAGCCATTGTAGACATCACTAAATACTAAATGTTTAGCTATTACTGAAGTTAACCATGGCAATTTAGTAGCGTTTTAAAGAATTACATACCTCGTCATCATGAGCTACTGGCGCATCCAGAACCACATACACACTGCCAGTTCCTTTAAGAGTTCGTACTCCTCTGGCGTCCAAATCCTGGTTGGCGACAATGGTCAACTGATTTCGATTCCGCCTCGTTGCAAAGAAAAACTGACCTTCGTAATCGGGATACTGGCCCTTTATTACGTCCATGATCTTGTCAAAGACCGAATTAGCCGTTTCATCTTCCATGAGGAAGAACGCCGTTTCGATAACAGCTTCCCCGCGGTACGTTGAAATTGATTTCGCCGGTGCAGAGAAGAGTTCGGGTATATGGTCAACAACTAACAGTTTCATGTCATATCTTTTAGGCTCACGGAGTGATTTTTTTCTCCCTTTTCCATTGTAAGGAGAGAAGCGATGAGATGCCGCTTGTCGCCTAGCCACAGATGGCAATGTTGGACGGCTAGATGAACTGGCCGAATTCCCGGCCGAAACTGAACGATTGAACGTCAATGAAACATCGTTGGCCATTCTCGAATCCGACTGAAGGGACCTGAGAGCATTTCGAGCACTGTCAAACGCACTGGCATTGTTTGCAGTGGTCCCTGCCGTTGGCTGAAGGCGATTCACAAGTTCAGAAAACGTTTTGGAGAAATCTCCGAGTAAGGAGCTAATATCCTGATTGGAACTCATCTCGAATGATACGATCTTTGCAAGATTCACCTTTTCTCTGCTCTGGGATATCCGTATACGTATTTGACTTGCTATCATCAAATCGGCCAATTACAAGCGTTCACGAAAGACTTTGAACAGGCTTCTGATAGAAAAGTTGAATAGAAGAGGAAGTAGAAGAGGAAGTACGCAGAAGCCTTAACACTTTCTTTGAACAATGACGTAAAACCGCCAACGATTAGAGGGCAATCGAGGAACCCCTGATGAGGATACATGACAAACAAACCTCATTCATTTGCGGGAGAGTTGATTCCAACAACGGACGAAGTATTACTTGTTTTTGTTAAATCCGGATTTGGACACCTTCAACTATTAATGAATTGGCCCAGAAAAACGTTTAGTTATTTTACAAATTTTGCTGCATCAACTATTCGTGTCAACAGAGAACGCAAAACTAGACTTTTGAAAAAGCGATCCTCGATGGTTTTCAGCAATAGAGTATCATACTCTCTTGTTTTCAGTAACCTTGAACACAGAAATGTGCCTGCGCCCCCCTGTGGGTTAGGTGAAGGAGACGGCTGACATTTCAGACTAATGCAACCCTGTCACAGTGTTCCTCCCATCACGACAAATGAACTAGACTAAATGATCGATACACAAGTAGAGGTCACTCGGTAGAAAACTCTGGATTCCAAAAGAGCTTTCACGAAAGAAAGGCTTTGATAAAAATCTTGGAACAGGCGTCTGATAGAAAAGTTGAAAAAAAGGGGAGGTATGCGGGAGCCTTAACACTTTCTTTGAACACCGCCGAAGTTTAATTTTCTCTGACACGTATACAAGCTAGAAATGTAGGCGTGAATCAAAAGTGCTGTGTCACCTTTTATAAGATTTGAAAGGATTTGTAATGGAGGAAAACAAACAGTCACAGTAAAGACTTTTTATCTAAGGAAAAGTGACTTGTTGACAGCATTCCCTTTGGGAAACTGATTGTTTTGAAAAATGGGATCAATTTTTCGCCAAGTAATTCACATTAGGGAAA
>OX419337.1:36228035-36285535 GCA_948470475.1 Galaxea fascicularis | reverse complement strand
TTTATTCATTTCATTTCCAAAAGCTTGTTAAAACAAATTTCATTCATCTACAAGAAAATTTTGGATACCATTTGATTCTCCGCACAAACCTCTTTCACAATCATATTGTATGTGCCAAGAGAGAGATTCCTGGCAATATACCGTTTAGTCCATATGTTACTATTTTTCCAGCGTTCTCTGTTTTTACCCCGATGGTGAAAATAAAAGAGTAGCAAGTGTGATGCTGCAACGCTCTATGTGTGCCACTGCACTATGGACTTGGCCCATGTTGTTATGAAGTGTGTTTCATGCTTGAACACACAAGTTGTCTAACTTTTTGGTGATCTGTAAAGGCCATTTTTTTTGGAGTAAAGCACCTTGAACTCTGGATAATCGTCATCATTATCCTCACTGGCAATGATGACAATAATGATGATGATGAACAGGCCTTGTTTTTGGAAGGCAAGTCCTTCCATGCTGGTCCTTGTATAATATCATTAAAACTGAATTTACAGGTAAGGGAACCAGACATGCTTGCTTACTCACCTATTGCTAAGAATATATCATTGACGTTCATGGCAGTTTTTGCTGATGTCTCCATAAAAAGAAGAGCGTTGTCTTCTGCATAAGATTGAGCATCCTGATAAAAAGGGACAGGATTGAAGTTAAAAAAGGACAGTGAATTATCTGTTAGATAAGGCTATCCACTCTTCCAATATCTGGGACCTGGTGAACATCCCACAAATATGGCAGTAAATCTTTATGGAATGCTACAACCAGTTGCAAAACTCAGTGTTCAGACATTCGCAATAAAAAACCTCTCTTTAAAACGCTGCTGCTAAGAAATCTGTAAGATACAACACACAGCCCCTCCCCCTCCCCCTTTCAAAGTTGTTCCTCAAAGTTGTACAGTGTCTCAAGTATTTTTGCAACTTGTTGTAGTTCATCACAGGGGACCACCACCAATGACCATCACAAGATCCCATGCACAAAAGCAAGAATACAGAATACACAGAATTAAGGGAATAGACTTAATTACTGCACTGCCTCTCGTCAATGAGATGCTAGCGATCACAAGCCCACTAATCCAACGTTTTGTTTGGTTCACATGAACCCACACCAGTGTTCATTTACATGTAAACAACTGAATGAAGAGATACAGTATGGTGTAACTGGATGAGAACCCAAAGCCAAAATCATGCAAATCATGCATGTTTCACACAATACCTCATACTCCACCATTCTCTTGCTTGAAAGATCTGCCTTATTTCCTGCAAGGGCAATGACGATATTTGGGCTGGCCTGACGCTGAAGCTCTTTAATCCAGTTCTTTGCCCGACCAAAAGTTTCTTGGCTAGTTATGTCATACACGACAATCGCAGCCTGTGCACCGCGGTAGTACATTGGAGCTAAGCTATGGTATCTCTCTTGGCCTGCAGTATCCCATATCTCAAACTTGACCGTCGTATCATCCAAACACACGGTTTGGGTTAGAAAGGCAGCTACAGACAAAAAGGCAAAAAGAGCAGTCAGCAACACATCCCGGTAACAATCCAAGTGTGCTTATTCTGCTGAATCAAGGGAATACAGGTATACTTGCACCATAGAGACAACAATTTCTCCTAGAACTCTGTTGAAAGTAAATTCAGCATAATGGCAGCTCTTCTTGCCTCCTTTCATGGCACCCTGTCTGTTGCTTTGAAAACTAAGCTTGTTTCCAGGGCTTGAAGTTGCAACTCACTGGTTGCCAATGCAAGCAGAAATTTAGCGCTGCTGACTAGTTTTTAAGAACTGGTGGCCAATTTGATTTGGCAACCAATTTTTCTTTCGTGTCACCAGCTGGCAAATACACCAGTAGATGAAAAAGTTAATTTCTAGCCTTGCATAATAAACAAATAAATTAAATTACTGCTGTACTTTTGCGTACTTTCAAGCCTCTTGAAAAAACGTGTCTCTTTCAAAACATTTGGTTATTCAATCAACTGAGAATATCACACAGAGTGTTCCAGATATCTAACTGCCTGGCTAAACTAGGAAGCATTGATGCAGACACAAATGTTTCCCAGTTTGGGATACATTGTTGCGGGTGCAAATCTTGCTTCATACACCTTGTTCCAAAATGGCTCCTAATCTAATATTCTTTTCTTTTTATTTGAATTAACCCTTGTTGCCTTACTCTTGAGAGCAAAATTCAAAAGAATATTCTACCTTGAACAAGGCAGCAAGGGCTAGTTTAAATAATTAAAACAAGAGAACATAAGAATGGGAGCCATTTTGGAATAAGGTGTATGGAAGCATAAAATGTTTTTTAATTAGGTCAGAAAAATTGTTGCTTCCTGGACAAAAATTTTGCTTCCAAAACAAATGTTCCCCAGTTTAGCCACTGGAGCAGCAATCTCAAGGAATCAATGTTTCCTGGTTTACCCAGGCCCCAACAGTCTCCTGCCTCATGCAACTTGCTGGTGCACTGACAAAAAAAAAACACTAACATCTTGAAACAGAGGGTAAACATACATGTTTACTAGAAGTAAACTTGTGCCAGAGATTAAGCCTCACCTCCAATTGTACTTTCTTGATATTCATGAAACTGCCCCTTAACAAATCTAAGAACCAAACTTGACTTGCCTACAGCAGATTCACCTGCAAAATTAGACAACCGAAAATGCCATAAGCATGCGTATATATAAAAAGTGGATACATCCCAGTAAACATGAATTCATGTATGTTCATAATATGAGCAATTTTCCCTTCCAAGCCTTAAATTTCTACACTTAAAGTGCCACTACGACCAAAAAAACAATTCTTCTTTTTCTTTGGATTTCAAAACTATGTTAACTAAACACTAAGTGACCCAAGTTTTAAGTTCTGATTTTAAAAAGACACCTGTTTATTTTAACTGGAATTTTGTTATTTATTGGTCCGCCATTACTAACTTTAAGATCTTGAGAGAGCTGGGTCGAGGAGAAAATGACGTCAGATACTCACTGGTTTAAGAATGCAATGCGTGTGTACGCGGCTGAATTAATAAGCAGCACAGGAGTTTCGGGCTTTTAGATTTTTAAACTCGTGTTTTGCATATATAATAAGTTGAAAGTGAAATTTTAAGCTAGTGAGTAAATGACATCACTTTTCCCTAGATCCAAGCCTCTGAGGTCCAATCGGTCAGTTTTGAACATGAGTAATGGCGGACCGTGAAATCCAAACCTTACACTCGAAATAAACAGCCTTTGGATAAAAATCAAAGCTCAAAATTTTGCCAGTCAAGTGTTCAGGAAACACGCTTCCAAAATCTGAAGAAAAAAGGAAAATGATTTTTTGATCATAGTGGCACTTTAAAGAACTGCTTAACGGCTAAACACAAACCAATGATAAACCAGTACTTCACGTTTGGTTAACTGTGTTCATTTCCTTTAAACTGTAGGATAAAATCAGCCCTTTAAGCCCGAAGATAAACTTAACTTTATTGATTTTTCCTGGAAAGACCAATCAGCTGGTGTCAACTGGTGTCCAGCAATCAATTTACAAATCAAATCAAATCAAATCACATAATGGTTTTGAAGAGAGGGGAAAACCAGAGTACCCATGTCCAGGGTTCAAAATAAAATCTGAGCTTTTAGCCTGAATTTATAGGCCTTTTTTTCCCAAGGCTGATTTTTTCGCCGATCAATAGATGTAATTTTCTATTGCTTCCGTGAAAAATCACCAGCAAGTGTGACCAAAGTGCCGGCTGCTATTTTGAACCCTGCGTGTCACCAACGCATGCTGAAAATCGCATGTGTAGCCACTCTTGTACAAGTGATGGGATGGCGACAGCTGAAAAAGTACAGGAAAAAATTGCAAGAAATTCAATGAGTTGAACTTTTTGTGACAAAATCACTGACTTTGTAACTCATGTAGGCACCACTATGCACAGACGACGCAACAATTTTCAAAAACATGCACAACATCGCAGGCAAAAAAAATTCCTTGTGTGGCCACGAATTTAAAGCATTAAGTGTACTTACCTAGGAGTACCAGTTTAAATTGACAGATTTTCCCTTGCACAGCTCCATTGGGGCGTTGTGCAGTTCCCCGTGTAGCCATTGAAAGATAGAAAATTACGTAAAGTTCAAAATAGTTGTAGATCGAAGTTGTGAGATTCCAGCTTCAGGTTTCGAAGAATGAACTGAAACACCTGAAAATTAATTTCCATAAGGCTATTCAGTATTGTTGTTCAGCCTAAAGGAAAGGGGTCTCCAGTATAAAAATGTTTCCCAGTACTCTGCCAGGCTTTTAGCCAGGTGGTTGCTCAGTCTTACATTGGGACGGGTAATTTTGAGAAAGGCAAGATTCTGCATAGCCTGTTGGGCACTGCTCATCAAGTGCTCATTGATCATCATTTTGTTTTCTGCAGTTTACCTTTAACTTGTTTTTGAAATTTCCTTCAATTTTCTGAACATGCTTTATGGTGACAAACAACACTACAGACTTCACAATGCTAGCAAATGCTCACTCATTCCAAGTTGGTGCCATATTGGGTAGCTGAACCCTTGCAACAAGATTAATAGTCTTGACGTTGGTACTTTTCAAAGACAACATAATGTCCTGGCTGTGGGCTTGAAATGTCTTTGTTTACACATAATGTTGTGTACAGGTGTACTTTATTTTAATCTAATGTATTGACATTTAAGTTCACATCTAATTTTGATAAAATTAGAAGGAACAATAGCTGTTTAAAAGGGAACTCTTTGCTACTCAGACATGTGGTAAAGACATATACAGTATATGGTTCCAGTTTTTTAAAAATGTTCTGGGGGAGCATGGCTCAGAAGTCACAAGGTTCATGCCAGTCATTGACCACCAGAAAAAATCTGGACCCCCTATCAACAATTCCAGGCTACAAACAGTCACAAATCAAAATAAACAATATTACAAGAAACAAAAAAGATGTTAAAAAGTTAAAAAGGTTTTATAAACTCGGAGCTAAAAGTTAAAACTTGTGAAATATTTCGTCTGTTTCTCAACCGGACTTCATCAGTCAATGATATGAATGTTAAAGAGATGAATTTTAAAAAGGGGGTTTTAACGCCTCATGGGGGTTAGAATTGTGTCATAGATGGCTGCTAATTCGTAACCATTGTCTCTGTTTAATGCCGGTTTTGTAAGTTTAATTTGAATAGCTTCTTTTATCCTACGTTTGAAGGTGTTAACTTCGGTTGATGGTACTTTTGTCTTATTTGTTGTTGGAGAGAAGTAATAACCAAGTCTGTAATACAGATAACAAAGCAGTAATTTTTTATTATTATTACTAACTTGACTCTGGCATAGTTAATATTACCAAAACACATTTACAAATGACCACAATTGAATACACTGAATTGAAGGCACATGGTTCCTTTTTTCAAATCTGGCACTTGATAAAATGATATACAGTCAATATTATAAGACACAATGACAAAGCACAAAATTGACAGACTCACCAACATCGAAAAGAATGATTAAATATGAGTTTGATTCACTGCACTGTTAAAACATTTTACAGTTTTGGAGCATAAGAGCTGTTAGGAATGCTATTAAGGGGCTCCTAATAAGTTTGAAAATTTTAAAACTACACAGTTTAACTCACATGTCAACTGCAAAGAGCAGGAGTGGTACAGATTATGCTCATACAATTTTCTAGGAACATGATAGCGTGATTATAAAGCACTGTATGCAAGTGTGGAAACTTCGTTTGCTAAACTATTCCAGTAAAAACTGTGAACAAAATAACATCACACAAGCAAAACATCGTTCTGCTGGAGCTCTTATGTAAATTTATATCCAAAAGAAACTAAACAACATTTTTTTATTTGGGCGTAAGCAAAAGAAATACGAAATTGATTCAGCTCAAAAGCTTGCATTGTGCAAACTATTCGAAGCAATCTTCAACAAGGGAGATCGTCTGTTCCATCAAGACATGCTCTAAATTACTTGCAATTTCACTCAACCAGAATCTTTTATTTCGACGCATGAAGCACAAACATCAATTTAACTTAATTTGTCGTAAGCTCGACGATAGACGAAAACTTCTTGACACAAATTAAGATGAAAGAACGCAGAATAAATGCAACAATCGGGGAACTTTCCCTCCTGTTTATTTTGAACTTACACGCTGGAATTTAGATAAAAACGACTTACATTCTTGGAAGAAAAATACGCGAGAACACAACAATTCATGCATGATCAAATGCAAAGACGTCATACCTAATACAAAATAAACCTCCAAAATTTGCCAAGAGGTTCGCGAATTTCCGGTCAAAACAACTCAAAACGAAACAGTCGGTTCGTCCTCTTTGGTTCTACAAGTCTGGCAAAACTCGTCCTTCATCCCTCGCCCAAAAGATTCAGCTATCTTCGAACAATAACAAGGAAATCGTTCTATCACCGGGTCGGGACGTGTCGGCTTAAGTTCAAATATGGCGACGATTCATCACATATCCACTAACTTCCTTGGGCACTTAGGGGGCAATATACCATCACCTGATGCAGTCGCCAACAAATAACAGGAAAAAAACCGTTCATTAGGTCATAAACTAACCTGCAGATGAACTCCTTGGCAGTGAAATTCGAAGAAATCAGTTAAAATATTGCAGATATAAACTCGCTGGGTACAAGTTTCACTTCACAGCGAGCCCAGAATCACCCGCGTGACTACATGAGCCCTGCCACTCAAGTCCAGGCCACCCCACAGTTTTTGTAATACCATTACGTCATCGCCTCTTTGAGTTGCTGTATTGTGAACCGTATTGTGAAAGAAGCCCCGGTTTCCGCCCGCTAAATTAAACCTCAAGGCCATCAAAATAAATACAGAGACTGCTGATTGACCGAGGGCGAGAGCCGGAAAGAAAGCATTGTCGTAAATCAAATTCTATTCGCAGGCGATGGAAACTATAAACAATTTATGAATAAAGTTGTTAGTTTGTGAAGAAACTGTGGTGTTGCTTTTCTCAACCGAGTTAATAATGTAAACAAGCCACCGTAAAGGAATTAAAAAAGCTGACGTCTCGAACGTCAGCTTCGTCGGAGCGAATAACTCAGTTGATAGAATCACATTTTTTTTTATAATAAACATTTTAACTTTATTTGGTTTCACCACTTTATTCCCAAACTTATTTTCACGAAACCGATTTCAGCAAGCCAGCAACCATTTCAGTGCAAACTTCTAGAACAAACTACAATCTTGGACAGAATAAAATGAGAAATAAAACCCCCCTCCCCCCATATCAATGTTGAGTTCGCGCGCAAACCAAACTGCACCTTTTTTTCATCATTGAAATGGGGGGGGGGGGGGGGAAGGGGGGACTTAAATTTTTCATTTGTTTTGACCGAGATTGTAGTGCAAGTCCAATGGTCCATAGTCCAATTACGTTTCCCTCTGTTTTTCTTTTTCTAATTAATTCATTTTGCTTCGATTATCCTTGAACCTCAAGGCGCCTGGGAAAGATATTGAATTGTTAAGATTGTTTGATTTCTTGTTACCTTTAATTTCTCGTAAATATCATGCAAAAAAGCCCCTAAACTTTACTTATTTTAACCAGCAGCCGTTGACACCTCGCATGTCTTCGTAGGCTTGTTGGCGGTTCTACGTTTTCAGTAGAATTCCGATTGATTCAACCTCGGTTAGTCCCTCGGGTATCTGACAAGATGTGCTCACTGTCGCACTGGCTTTACGGCAAACACAAGACAGTTGATAAAAGCTTCAGAATGCAATTGGTTTGTTCAAAATTTTATATCGAAAAATTAGTTGTTACGGTATAAAAACATGGATAATCTGTTGCACGTAATTACATATAATTATGATACATGTGATGTGTTTATTTAGGCGATTGTACCATTGCCGCAGTAATAGAGTGGATTTTAATTGAGTGTCGTACAACCAATCACACGAAACGAACACAGCTCAGTGAACCAATCAGAATTTGAAGCAACTGCACGCAACCGGCGCCAAGCGCGAGAAAATGCGATTGGCTTTGGTTTTGCTTCTCATTGGCTGAGAAAATGGCACGAGTTTTGTCAACCAATCACAGAGCGAAGTCTGGCAAAAACCAAAGCAAACGCGAATTACTTTTGACACTCAATTGAAACCGCTCTGTCACATAACTGAAGAGTGAGCAGCTCTCAAAACAAAAAAATACTCGACAATTTTTAAATGCATGTGGCGACAACTCATTGTCCCAGATAAGAGAAAAGGAGACTTCTTTATATGAAAAACTGAGTAATAAACTTAAGATTTGAAAAGACCCGAGCATGCTGATCCCTAAAAGTCTTCCTTGACTCACCCACTTTCAAATTTATCTGTAATTTTATCAATCCTCTAACGATAGCACCAGCTCTGAATGTAATTCTAGAAAATACAGCTTCACCACAGAATGCCCTGCCGTATAAACAATTCTGCTCAATGTTCTATGTGGTACGTGCAATGGTTTATGGTGCTCGTTAAGAGAAAAAAAGAACTTAGCAGCTATGCATTCATCGTTCCAATAGCATGAAAACTCAGTAGAAATTATGTCTTTTTTAAGAGCGGAAAGATGAATTTTCATATCCCCTACAGCATACCACGTACCCCGCTTCTGACCTGTGCGCAGGTCAAGCGAAGAACTGAGGATAGAAAATTGGAGACGTTCGTCGAAAGAGTAGACTGTTTGCAGTCCCTTTCTGGAAAGTCAAGAACACATCCCGCGTCCTCTCAATTACCCAGAAGCAGGCTGCTACTTGTCTGAAAAGAAAATTTGCTCTATTCTTGCCACTGGGCCAGTATTTTCCCCTGATTCACTTCTTCCCGATTCCCCTTGGACTTTGATTAGTCTCTTATCTTTATTAAAGAAAGAAAGAGAGCGAAACACGTGTGCGCGGGGACGCAACACGTGGCGAGAAGTGAAGTCCAGCGCTTAACGCACGCGCTCGTGTGTTTCACTTGCTCTACTATTCCTCAATAAAAAATATCGGTCTACAGTCAAAATATCGGTCTACAGTCAAAAGGGCCTCAGCTTTTTTAACAACGCGATGAAATTTGGGAGGGCATTATGTAGTTACCTAGAATACTAAATAATACGACAAAAATACACTATTTAATTTTATGCAGATTTGCAGGTTTGAACCAACTTCTGTTGCATGGCAGAAACAGAGAAGTAACCGGCAACTTTCAATTGAATAGTAGTTAAAAGAACTTCATCGACACTCTCAAATGCTAAACGTTAAAGCTTCGACATTTGATTTCACAAAGCAAGTTTGAAGGCACACAAACAGGCCATGCATGTTAACAGGCCGAAACTCAGAGTGAACGTTTTGTTCCCAACCATAAACCCTGCTCTACCACCCTGAAGCGAGAGGCACTGGAACGGCTAGGTTCTAGCTCTCCTCAATCACTTTCTACACCCATTTGCTCCTCATCGGACACACCCAAAGACTGCTCCATAGTGCTGTCACCAGCACCAAAACCCATGGTGGTGTTATCATCGTCATCTGGGAGGTACCGCTTGTTAATCGCCTCCTTGATTTGATTATTTGAACCCTTGGGATCCAAGTCTATCGCCCAAGAGAAGTTCATCTGTGCCAAATGGTTCTGACCCAATTTCTTGTAAACCTATAGAAAATAATCACGAAGAATATTTCACCGTAAAATTCCGGATAATGATCCTGCCGCAAACAACAGATTGCAAGATCTCTCAAAATCGCCTCTAACATTAGCAATCCTCCCCGCGCGACAAATGCCAGCTAATGTGATAATCTTGAAATGCACAGCTAACGAAAGGAAAGAGGAAACTGGCATTGTCATGTTTGCAAAAAGGAACAAACAAACAAAAGCAACAACAACAAAAACAAAACAAAAATAAACTCTTAAGCCGCTGGCACACTTGGAAACTTTTAGCTGAAACTTATGTGCAACGGCGCTGCGAAACAAGTTTCAGCAGGCGTTGGACCGTGTAACATGGTCGGTTTCGTGAAACCTTTTCGAACTTCCGTTGCGAGGCAAGCTTTACGAAAAGTAAAACCGCTTTTTTACTTCTTCAACGGTCGCAACGATAATGGTAATCATTTCCTGTATTCTCATGCCCTGTGTTATTGACAAACTAGTGATATGGTAGGGAGAAGTTATATGGTGGTCAGTATTGAGATGTAAAGGGTTAAGAACTTGTGTTTCTACTTCAAAAGAATTGAACAAACTTTACGCTTCTCCTGTATCCTTAGCAATTCATTCATGATAAAAGAGGGGTTGGTGCTTCATTTATTCCAATCATTTTGGGTAGAGCAGTTTTAAACGGGAAGCTAGAAGTTACATAGGCTGATCTGACGGGGGCTGAAGATCCCAGCCGAGTCATCAAAGCAGAAAGAAACCGAGAGCGAGCTAGTGAACGATTTGCTTAACAAGAAATCCCTTTACTTCTAGCAGGCCAGCTGTGGTGTAGGTTCATCAATTTCTTTTGCTCAAACTCCTGGGCGGTCTATCGAATATTTAAGGCAACCGGGTTGCAGTTTTATCAGTCACTGGGTAAAGCGAAGATTCACTACTGCCTTGCTTTAGTGACTTCAGCTTTTACGTGCTTATTCCCGCTTTAAATTTACGCCATGCGGTCTAAAATATTAAGTTCATTTCATACCGTATGTCAAGGCAAACTGACTGATTTAGGGGAAGTCGGATTTCCAGGTCGAGGTGGTCAATTATTAACTAACCTTGCTTAACGAGAAGTACACTAAGGCCTCGCCAGGCACAATTTTCTTTAACTCCTCAAGTTCTTCAAGCGCCTCCTGCATAGTAGAATGGAGAGGAAATATTAACTCCTTGCAAAGTGTTATTGTAGTATAGAAGAACGCTCCCACCGGTCCTTTTCCGGAACACAGCCTCCCCCGCGCCCCCTAAGAGGTTTTATGGACAATTCAAAGTTCACACTTTATTTTTGTTATATTACATTTAATCTGTCTAGCGTTTTAACCTCGAGCCTCCGGCTAGGAAAATTGAACAATCACGACCTTACGTAACTTACAGTATCATAATTATCATCTTGTAAATATTTTGTCATTATTATTATCATTATCACTGTCGCTGTCACTGTCACTGTCGCTGTCGCCGTCGCTGTCATTAGGGAGTTAATAGGGACCTTAAGCAAAGACGACGACGACGGCAACGAGAACGTTATTTCAAAATACAGCTTCTCGTTTTTGCAACTCTTTCGCGATTATTTCAATTTGTTTAACGTGAAAAATGCTGGCGAACTGGTCCAGGGCCTATATTACTGTGAACGGTGTTAAAGCAAAGAAAACGAAAGAAAAACTTACCGTCATGCGCTCACGTTCTCGAAAAAACCTAAAATTTGGTCATTTCACGTTGTTGTTTTGCAGAGGACAGCAAAGAAATGTACCAAAATGTAAAACGCACGTGCAGAGTATTGTTTTGGCTTATTAATCCCATTGTTTTGTGGCGTTCTCGTTGCCGTCGTCGTCGTCGTCGTTGCTTAAGCTCCCTAAAGAAACGAGGACGGAGACGGCAACGAAAACGCCACAAAACAATGGGCTTAATGAGCAAAAACAATCGCTCTGCACGTGCGTTTTACATTTTGGTACATTTCTTTACCGTCCTTTGCAAAACAACAACGTGAAATGACCAAATTTAGGTTTTCTCGAGGACGCGAGCGTATGACGGCAAAATCTTCTTTCTTTTTCCTTACTTTGGCATCGTTCAAAGTTACTTAGTTCCTGGAGAGTTCGCCAGTGTTTTCCAATTTAAACAAATTGGAATGATTGCGAAAGAGTTACAAAAACGAGAAGTTATATTTTCAAGTGGCGTTCTCGTTGCCATTGCCGTCCTTGTTTCTTAGGCTCTGGGGGCAGGTGGAGAACCCATCGCCAACCCTGACATGCATGATGGGACGGACCACATCACCAGGATTTCGATCAGTGGTTAGTGGATTCTTTAATGTCACCTTACGTTTCGCGTGTGGAGGTGAAGGAGACAAGACCAAGGGCTTTACGTAACTGCTCTATGACGTGATCGTCTGAACTGAAGCAGATGTCGAGCATATGTCCAGCTTCATCTTCAGTGTCAAAACAAAGTACAGGCTTCACTTTCTTGGACGAACACAGTGCCAGTTCAAAGTGCAGCAAGATTTCTAAAGGTGGGATCAGCAGCCAAGGGGGGGGGGGGGGGGGGGGGGGGGGGTACTCGGGATTTCAAGTGACGGGGATGATCGAAGGATTTTTTTTGGGTTTGAAATTTTCGATTCCGGCCCGGGGATTTCTTTGTACGAAAATTTGGGAAGTATTTTTTTGGGTAGCTTGATTTGAGTAGGGATTTTTTGGGGTATTAAAAAGAATCGGTAGTTCCCTGGCGTAGTTCTGCGAATAAAGTACAAACAAACGTGTTTGGTCCAGGGATTTTGGGGGATTTTGCTGGAAGCCCTAGGGATTTTTTTGGGTCTTGACTTTTGGCTCCATTTGATCATCCCCGTCAATTGAAATCCCGAGTACCCCCTTCCTCCACCTCCCCCCCCCCCTTGGGATCAGCAGTCCGCCACATTACCGAGTAAGCTAATGGAATGTTGGTTGTAAATAGTTACAGCTCTCTTTTAAATTGTGACTTATTTGTTGCAACATTCCATACCTCATGTTTATCCATTGAAAACAAAATCGATGCTCGATGAAACTTGCAAAGGGGATTCTTCGGATCAATTTTCATGGCCTTGTTAATGGTGACCAGGGCTGCTTCGGATTTCTTCATCGCATGCTGTGACTGTGTAAGAGATGTGAACACAGAGGTAACAGTTGTAACAAACGAATGGTTAACCCAATTCCTTAAAATAAACTAGCGTACGAATACAGATAAACCGTATTGGTGTTTCTGGTGGCCCACTTTATTTTCCGTTTTCTCGCTAAAGATTATTTACTCAGAATACACAAAACATGTGTTTCTCCCTCTCTTTTTTCGGAAAGTTTTGGCCGGAGACTTGTGCGAGGCCCTCTAAGTAGGTGACGTAGTACCGGAAGTCAGGTTCAGACGCTGGGGCCCGTTTTTCGAGAGCTCCGAAAAGCAATTTCTAAAACCGTGATCTGCTTATTTTAAGAAGCTGTTCTTTTACCGTGATTTCAAGATACGAAAGAGCAAATTTGTTTCAAAATTTCTGCCTGAAAATGTCTTCCTTTGTAAGATACGTAGGAAATAATGTTACTCGAAATTTCGGGTGTTTCGAGAAACGTACGTCTGGATAGAAAGTTCGTCAAGACTATTCCGCGCGCTGGTTCTCGCGAGGCCACCTTCGCCACGAGTATATTAGTGAAGGCGCGCGAGTTTTTCTGGCTTATCAATGATCACAGTGATTCAAAACCAAAATAAATTCACATAAGTTCGACACTCGATTCAAATCCGCTCTAATGAGGGATTCATGACTTACCACACCAACGTGACAATATAAAACAGAACTTGATGGGTTTATTGAAAGAGCTTTCCTGAAGTGAATTTCAGCCAGATTAAATTTCTCCTGTTTGTAATAAATCATGCCAATACCATACCTGCAAAAAACAACCCACTCACTCACTTAATAATTCAGTCTCTTTTTGTAGTTACAGTGAAACCCCGCCATACGACCACCCCGTTAATACGACCACCTCGTCATTACGACCACCTTTTTTTGCGGCCCGAACTGCGTAAGTCCACTTACTTTCTTATTTGAAAGCCCCGTTAATCCTGTTACGGGACAGATTTTGTGCAACAGACACGCAGCAGGATTTTGTCGTAACGGCTTTATTCTCGTAGAGGGCGACTGGCTTCTCAAGACGTGTTCACAGCGGTAGTATCGCGAGTGAATACACACGAGTTGAGAGCAGTAATACCAGAATCTAAATTTATAGCCAACTCACTCAAGCTTACAGAACAAGGTCTTTTTATGCTAAGCAATTAAGTTAATTGGATTTTACAAAGATAAATAGCATTCACATGCAGAAAGTAGGTGTTTCCAGGTGATACAAGTCGGAATTATGGAAGTAAAGTAGAGAAGGGTAAATACATAGCACCCAGCACCCCAATTTGCGTCGGATCTTTGCTCGTTTTGATCGCTGGTTTTCTGTTCGCCCGTTTCTTCACTACGGTGCCGGTTCCAAATCATCTTTTAATACGTGTAATTGGGAATGAGGAAAAAAACTTACCATGCGTTGTAATGCCGAGAATCTGTCCTGACAGCCTGGCGAAAACACGACATCGCTCTGTCCAACTCCTCTGTGAGTACATATTCATGACCAAGCAATGTGTAGGCGTAAGTGAAGGCCTGGTTCACCTGGACAGCACGCTGAAAAAACTTGATGGCCGTGTCATGTTCCTTTTGTAAACTGAAGCAGTTTCCAGTAACGCACCAAGCCTACCAAAATAACAGGGAATTAAAAGATAGTTATTTGCTTATGAAATGAAGAATTTCTGCTTCTCAAACGGCATTAAGAATTTCATTTCATTTTCACTGTATTTGCTGAACTAAAAGGCAGGACGATATCATGTACCAAATAATACTTGTTTTTGCAACAAATTAATTCGCTAAAAATCAGGAGCAAATTTAACGATTGACAGAAAAATTGTGTTAAAAGGAAGTAGACTTCGTTGATTTGCGCGGCAATTTGACCATCGCAAAAATCGCATAAATCAACTCCCCCCAAAATAAGTAACGATTGGATACAACCGTAAATCTACTATCTTAATTTTTGTTTTTATATGCCTGCTTTGTGATTACAACATTATTGGCCTTTGCTTTCCCCTTTTCTGGTTCATTTCCCTTTTTGCTCAAACAGAAGTCTTAAGTGGCAACATCCTTGCCTGAGGAGATGTGCGGTCAGCTTCCACTAACTCCTGAGCCAATGCAGACAGGGTCACTTCATTCTGCAGGTGCCATAGAGTAGTGGAATATATCTCCATGCCTGAAAAACACAATGCTCTATAACGGTTTATACAACGCACGGTGTAAACCTCGCGTTCCGATTGGTGGAGAGTAGTTTGCGATTAAAGTAAAGAGGCCCGAATGACGTCATAATTCGAAGAAAGTACAAAACAAAAAAAGTATAAAACAATGAGATTCTATTTGTCAGTGCGTGTGTGCTGTGATAACGCACGGAGGACGTCAAAACGTGGTAAGAACACTAATCACGCTACTCATCATCCGTGCGTGATGAGAATACACACGCACGGCCAAGTGGAATCTATTTGCTAACTACATTGAAGATCCAGCTGAGAGCCGCGCAAAATAGGAGGTTGTGGTTTAGCCTGTTTTGTCCTCAACAATATTCCAGGTTGCTGTTGAAAGTGTGCATAAAACGGAGCAGCTAACTAAAGCGTAAATAAGAACAAAAACAATCATAAGCAATCATTCCATCCCATGGACATTTTAATGACATCATGTTTGAATCGCTTCCGAGTCTACCATTGCATGCGCAGTCTACTACATGTAAGTGTACATACCTCCCATAACCAAACACGTTCTGATTTCAAAGGCATCTTACAAGCTTTTAATTATAAATTAGTACATTTCAAACTGAGTTACATGTCAGTAACAAAGTGAATAAACAGGAGCGGCAAGATTTTCATGGTCAGCTATTGTTAACTTCAGTAATTCCCAATTTCTTTTAGTACATGTTATCTTATAATTGTCACTTTTTGAGCTCTCCTCTTACCTTCTATTCTGCAGGGTTCCATTTGTCTGACTTTGGCAAAAACTTTCTCAGCCTACAAATATCCATGCCGTGCAAACAAAAAGACGTGAATAACACAGCAGATTTCAGGTTTGGGAATTTGAAACTTATTCCATACTATATTGCTTTCAGACATTTTGTATCCGTTTAGAAGAAACTCAAAATTATTTTTCTCACAAACGTATAAAAAGATAGGTGAACACTTTCTCAGGCGCAGTGTATTTTTGTCCCGCCAACTCAGTAAAGATGCAACGAACACTTGTAACTTAGGGGCAACTTGATTAAACTATGGTTATTTTCTCCAACAAGCAAGGAATTCAAAACAAACGAATTCTTCTTCTATACATACAGTAGACTTGCTTCAAGTCGCCCTTTCGTAAAATTAAAGCGGGCGAAGCGAGCTTTAAGTGAGAAAAATTTAAAGGGACTTGAAAGAGTCTTACAGATACTCTAAAAACTACATACAGTGGAACCCCGCCATACAAACACTTTTTTGCGACCCGAATTGCAAAAGCCAACTTATTTTCTCATCAATTTGAAAACCTCGTAAATCCGACTAAATTTTCAACATCCGATGGTGGTCGTGTTAACGGGTTTCCACTGTATGCAGCTATACGTGGTCAAAGCATGAGCAAAGAAAAAATTTTGGGGAACTGGCAAGCGTTTCCATCGGGCTATCTACGTTTGTTATTGTTTGGGCACAGAAAAACTGGGATGAGAGAAAACCTTGGAAGAAAAATCTCGACACAATTTCGCACGGGCAAAGAGCAAACAAAACATGGAAAAATTGACAGACAGAATATCATAATGACCAGTTAAGCGAACCTGTTAAAAAGCAGTGTTCCAGTTAACTTTCAGAATCAGTAAACTTCAGTCTTCCCAAATTTTCTTACTGAACAACACGGCGTGTCGGCTCTGATATAGAAAACCGTCTGCAATAACCTTTGTAAACCGTTTTATTTCCTCAGACAAGTTACGCTATCTTACCTGCTGATATTCTGCCAGTTCAAAGTGGGCGCGACCCACTTGGGTTAAAACCCATCCTGTGTTATAATGATGAGGAGCCAATGACAAGAATGCGTTCAATGCTTGTTTGCATTCGTAAGAACTAAGGTGGACATAAGCTTGACCAATTTGTTTCAACAGCGACATCAAACCATCTGAAATTAAATAAGAAAATAGTTTAAAAAACGTAGATACAACCGAAGTGGAGGTAAATATCCATCACTTTCACCGACATTGAGGTGAATAATTGTTTTAGTACATGTATATACCACACAAGCTGAATAACTAGCGTGTAATCAAATAACTTCCTCCTCGGAAACCGAAACGGAAAGCCAGTTTGTTTCTCTTCGGCTGCTCGGAGGTGAATAGTACTTTGCTAATCACCTCCGAGTTAACCAATCAGAACGCGCGAAAAGCACTATTCACTTGTGTGGTATATACTAAAACTTGATATCCTGAGAAAAACCTTTCACCCTCTCACAGCGCCATAGAGTCAAGACAGCGAATAAATACTTTCCCTTATCCTAGACAAAGTAGACGGCAGTGAGAGGTAGATTCTCACAAATTAAGCCGCGGTTTTTTGCCGGTTGCCGGCCTCTAATGAAACCTCTGCTGGTAGTTTAACCCTTCAAATCCTAATATCAGCATGTATATTCTCCAAACTGCTCTCCATACATTTTCTATGGTAATGATGAGGAGAATTTGTTAAACAATCAAGACCTTTGTTACTTGTTGATCACTTCCTTTTTTCTCACAACCGTTATGACTGATTGAGCAGTGTTACTATAAAGAGAAATTCAACATTGATCACTCTTAGGGTTTAAACGGTTAACACACAACTGCTTTGTTGTTCTTACCCATACTGCTCTGAATTGGTGATAACTTTCCCTGACTCCTTTCCTCAGTACTAGTCTGTTGTGCGGATGATCCTTCCTGGATAACATTATCGATACACGGTGCCAACGGCTGAGGAGTTGAGCTTCTAACTTGACGACGAGTCTGGATAAAATTAAGAATAAATCAAAGAGTGTTTTCCAAAGGCAGGTGGATTACACAAGTCAAGTTGCAAGAGGCATTCTGAATTGAAAGCAATAGTATGCAAAAACAGAGAGGAGTGATGTCCCATAAAAAGTTTGAAATAACGGTAGGTCTGTTATCAGAAGTTGTGTTTACTGGTCGTTCGTTTGTATGAGATGTGTAGTTGCATTGTCAGGGATTTCCATTTTTCGCCACCTGCATGCAAATTGCTCTGTGGCCGACAACTGAGCGACAAAGAATTGCCGTTAATAATTTTCGCTGATGGACCCATACATCTACGTCTGCTTTGGTAAAGTCGACTGGAACTTCATTTGAAAAGGAAAACGCTGATTGTAAGTCAATGTGAAATAGAGATTCAACCTTGGTTGATAAAATATTACCTGAGTTTAATTTTAACCAACAACATCCACTAATCATTGATCTGTGCGAGGGACTGTGAAACAGTGTATCCAGTAAATATTGGTTTGTATATAACATAGTTGGATCCACTATTATTCTTGGTTGGTATGTGATACAGCTGGATCAATTAATTACTGGCTTGAATCTAAACTACAAGTATCAGTACACTTATGCATTCATCTGTGAATAATTTACCAGTAAAGAGACATGATACCTTTTTAACGACATTACTGACAGCAGTTTTTGGTGAGCTGGTAACCCTGGCACTTTTTGTTCTTCTGTCCTGAGTTAGAAAAGAAAAATATACAACTAAAGGTGAACAGATCTAGCCGCTTAGTTGCTAATTTTACGAATGTACATTGTAACAATTGACTCTCCCCTGATTACTGTATCTTTCTTTGTGCCATGGCAACAAGATTATGGTTACCGTGTACCTTCAGATCGGCAATTTTCTTCAAATTTGGATTTTCGGTTAAAGTAATGATTGAAATGGGATCTCTAATGTAAAAAAAAAATGTTGACAAAAATTAAATATTGGCGGAGAAATGGTGGTTTTACGTTCTGGCCGGAAGTAAGAATTACCCGTTTGATTGACATTTTTAGCGCTGATTTCTCGAATCAATTTTTTTACTTGAAGGGGACTCTTTTAAGAGCTAAAACTCAAAGGGAATTTGTCCGTTTGCCCTCAAATTTGGACAGTGGCTAGATTAACATGAAAAGACAAAACAGTGTCTGCGAATTTTTTATTTCGTAATATTTTTTGTCTGCGAGCGATTTTGTGCGATCACTTCACATTTTTTTAATACTATTTCGAAACTGTGTTATAACTTTTCATTGTAAATGAGTATGGCAAAACGCAGACACGTTTTTTAGCGTTTTGGGTGCAGAAAATGAGGAACAAATTAAATTAGCGGAAGACAAAATTCACTTTGATTTGTAGCTTTGAAATGGTGATTCGGACGCTCGCATTTAGAGGTCGCGAAAAATTCGACAATTCATTTTATTTAAAAATTCTTGGTATAGTTTGATAGCCAGCTCTATAAGCTTTCATTAGATATGGAGGTTTAGGTATCTACAGTTTAAACTGGACACGCTACACCGCTTGGACGCGAGACACACCTGAAGGTGCATGTTTACGGTAACCTTAAGGCATTGGCCTGATAGACCACTAAGGCCATTAGTTTTTAATTGTACATAATTTAGAAATAGTTTTTGTGGATAACATATTTTATAAAAACAACTATTTGTGAAAACGTTGAGGGATACTTCTTTATGGCTAGTCTGACAATCGGTGTTTTGTCGTGGCCAAGCAACTCATAAGATACCTCTCTGATATTTTACGTAGTATTGAGAAATTATAGCAAAAATGTTTAATAATCATTTTTAATATACTTTTGAGATATAAGAGTTTGTTATTTAGTTTGTTCTTTTTGATGCTATTTATTACTTTCTGCCTTCAATAATGGATCAGTGCCATAGCAGCTAGAGACACATTAATAAAGATTATGTATGTATGTAAAAATGGTGAGAGAGTTGGCACCGTGTATCGATAATGTTTCTTAAGTTACATTTAGATACCTTATTATTTGAGTCAAAATTGCTCACTGAAGAGTTATTTGAAGATAGTGTAAAAAGTCTGGAGCTGCGTCGAACACTTGGAGAGCCTTGAGATGATGCAAACATTGATGATTGGTTGTGCATGCTGTGAACACTTGACGAGTTGGTTGTCACAGGTTTAAATGTTGAATCACTTCTTCGTGTGCCCACCTACAAAAATACTTCAGTTTGTCACTGAAATCCTAAAACCTTGAGTTACCATTAATCCTTCCCTGTGCTGCTGTTTATTAAAGTAATAAAAAACGCGCCGAGTGCATTGTTGAGTTATATAAGCACGCAGGAATTTTTAAGAACACGAGAGAAGTGCCTAGAGAAGCACGAGCCGAAGGCGAGTGCTTCTGGAACTTCATGAGTGTTCTTAAAAATTCCCAAGTGCTTATATAACTCAACAATGTAAGAGGAACAAGTTTTTTATTTCTTTTATAACATGTCCCGGATATTTAAGCGAGCTTTCAAACCTATTTGCTCGCGCACGAACTTGTGACGTAGGCAGCATGCATTATAACTCAACAGTGCACGCGCATGACATAGAGCGCGTGTTTTATCGGGATATAATGAACTCGATTCGACCAATCACAGCGCACATAACTCTTCCAACATTTTATAATATGCTGTACAAGGTGGCTCTACTTTTGAGCCTGTGGAAGAAACCCTTATGTGTGACCATTTTAATGAAAGCTACTGAACACTACTTTCCATTTATTATGCTATACAAGTTTGTCCTATCTTTTGAGACTGTGGATGAAATCCTAAAGTGTGACCATTCAAATTAAAGCTACCGAGCAGTACTTTCCTGTGATGCTGTTTATTATGCTATACAAGTTGGTTCACAGTTTTGAGTCTGTGGATGAAATCCTAAAGTGTAACCATTCAGATGAAATATAGCGAGCAGTACTTTCCTACAGTGTATGCTACTGTTTATTATGTATGCTGTACAAGGTGGTTCTAACTTTCTTGTCTGTGGATGAAAGCAGTACTTTCCTGTGTTACTGTTAATTAAATATGCTGTACAAGGTGGTTCTACTTTTGAGTCTGTGGATGAAATCAAGTGTGACCATTCAAATGAAAGCTACTATGCTTTGCTTTCCAGTGGTGCTAAGTGAAGGTATGTACAGTGCAGTATGAAATAATCCTCATTTGATTATCAAATGAACTATGGAAGGAGGTGGACTAGAAAACAAACCTTCTTGCAAGGAGCTTTAGGGGCAAGGCTGTCACCACCACCAGGTGATGGCGTAATAAACGCATTCTGATCACTCGATGGTGAATCGGAAGCAAGCACTCCAAAACTATTTGAAAAAGACAATAACATCCAAGTTAGTTTCCTGCAGAGAGAAAAATTCAGTGTTTGGATGATAAAGTACATTGTTTCAAGTTCATCCACTAATACATCTTGAAAACTTTTCACAAAACAAAGCAAAATGGTGTTGAACATGATTGGTCACTACACAATTAACATTCCACAAATATTTCTTGTGTGCACAGTTTTCCAATTTTAACAATAACACCACCTCCCCTTTTTTCACTAAAACAAGTTTACAGTTGCACTTTGCACCGTACGACTCCAGGGGTTTCATTAGAAGCCGGCAACCGGCGAAAATCGCCGCCTAGTTTGTCAGAATTTACCTCTCATCGCCGCCTACTTTGTCTAGATTTCACTAAAATGATTAAAAAAATTAAGCAGGTCGCCGCTTACTTTAGCAAGCTCAGACGGCTATTTCAAAACTTATTGAAACCCCTGGACTCAGAATGATAATCATACCTTGGTGTTAATGGACTCGCTGATTGCGTAGATCCTAACAGATTCCTTCCAACCCTCTGCCGAATTCTTTTCTCACCCACAATACTCACAGATGAGGGTTGCGAGGTGAAGCCCACACCTGACATTTCAATCGCACTTGATCGCGATGAGCCCCCTGAAGGTGCCATAATCACACTCACATACTGAGGAGTCATGCTCTGTGATGGGTCAAGGTTCTCTGAAGCCACTGACTCAATGTTGCATCGCTGGTGATCAGATGGGGTTGTGGTATCCATGGTGATGGTTGTCGAGCCGACAGTCACATTTTGTTTGTGTGTTAATGATGAAGAGATCTTAGGGCAGGAAGATGATTTGAAATAGTCAGCAGGATCCGGCTTCTCTCCTGAAAATTCAAACATGGGAAATTCCAAAGAAATGTTAAGTTTCTGTTACAGAAAGTCATTCTCTCAAATAAGCAGGGACGGTAACTTCCTTCACTTTTGCACAAATTTTATAAATGAAAGCCTCTCAAAATATAAATGTGTTTTCCCATTATACACACAGACTGGATAGTTAGTAGTATCGTGGAAGAATCTTGGATTTTATAAAATGTCATTTGCTCCTTTCTTGGTTTAGCAAAACTTTTACATGAGTGTCTGTTCAATAAGGTAGGCATGCTTAGAGTTGAGAAATGTGGCAAATCTCTCTATGAGCCCAGTATTTTAACGATAAGCTGTGGTTTAATTCAATACTAAAATTATCATTACCCTGTTAATAGAGTAGTAGATTTCCTGGCCAATGGATACTGTACTGCATATTTGTCCAACTTTTCTCTATGTACCGGTATTTGTCGTGGTTCCATTTTATACTTGGTTTAAATTTTTATTGCATTGTTTTTTTGATATGGTTATGTACGATAATCAATTTAAAACCAAGGATAAAATTGAATCACAACATACATGCAAACTGTATACAGCAATTCAGTCATTTAATACGATTGCATATTACCTAGTTGACAAAGATTTTCGAATGAACTCCACAGGTAGGGATTATATTTCAAACTGCTTTTAAAACATTCAGCAGCTCTTGCAAACTGTTCAGATTTCCTACAATAAAACAAAAGAACTCAGAGTGAAGACAGAGTTCTATGGCCTCCTCACAATGGAAACTAAAAAGCACTTAAATTTATCACTACATTGTCCTTCTCAAAGTTTGAGAAAAAAAGTGGTGTGTTCTTAACATCTGAGGGTCACAAAAACAAACCTGCAAATTTGTCCTAAAAGAGCCAGTCCATAACCAGCTGCAGATCCAAATTCTGATGCAATGGTCTCCAGGGGCTTATTGTTTGTCAAACAGCCTCCAGTGAGAGCCATTTCACCTTCAGCAAGTCTGCAAAATGTGATTAAAAACACATTACAATGCAACATTACAATGCAACATTACGATGTATAACAAGAGCTAGGCAAACCTATGATTTATGACTCTTAATTGCCACTCTGCTAAACATTAGGGGAGTACATATAGGTATCCAACTTACTTATCTAAGTCCAGACAGCATTTCGCAAACAGGAAACGGCACATTGGAGTGGGACATCCCTTGCTTTGGAGCAGGGAATATGCTCTCTTACAGTATCCAGCTTGGTAGAAGCAAGTTGCCAGAAGGTAAAGAGTGTCATCAGAACCAACTAAAATGAAACATAAGGACAACATAATGCAGACAAAGTTGGGCTGAACATTAGAAAATATACTATGGCAAATGTATGGCTTGCAAACGTTTGTGGTCTCCACTTACAAATATGGTATGTTTGTTGCCTAATTACAAGCTTAAGGTTATTCTTACCTTCAGCAAAAAGTCGTTCAGCAAGGAAGATTGCATCGCTATGGGCATAATGGCTCAAAGCATGCCATATAGATGCCTAAAACCAAAATCAAGAGATACAGAAGAGTTATCAAATGATAAAGACACTTCATATCCCTTTGAGGGATTGAAATGCATGGTTCTGCACTGCTTAGAGTGTTCAAAACTAAAATAACCAATAATAGCATTGTTAGGGCACCAGGGTTCAAAATAGGTCACACTTGCCAGCGATTTTTCATGGAAGCAGTAGAAAATTACATCTATTGATCGGCAAAAAACTCAGCTTTGGGAAAAAAAGGCTATATTTTCAGGCGAAAAGCTCTGACTTTATTTTGAACCCTGGGCACTGTTTAGGGTATTACCCAAGAGAAACAGGAAAGGAAGTACAACCACTTTATAATCCTGTAACTTCTACCTTTGTTTCTATAACATTTCAACATAACTCAGTAATCAGCAACAAAGGGACATCCTAATATTCCACAGACTGGTTAGCAAGTGCCTATGTTGTGATTCAACTTTATTCTTGGTTTCTTATTCTTATTTCCTTTGTTTCAAACTCATTATCATACATTACCAAATCCCAAAACAAAGGAAATTGAACGTTAAAACAAGGATAAAATTGAACCACAACATCTACAAGGTAAACTGCCCAATTAAAAAACCAAAGAGCTGGAATTACACCCAGATTCTACCCAATTTTCTATGTTGAGCAGATTGGTAACTAAGTTAAGTTAAACAATAATTTGATGACTTGTTACTGACTTGGTCTCCACCAACCATTCAGTTAGTAGGCAGATTTATCAAAGACAATGTGATGACAGTGACAATGGTGCATGCAGTCGCATACAGTCCTTTCTATGCACTTTCAAGTTCTCATTCTAACGTTATGTTGTCTTTACTAAATCTGCCTAGAATGGTGATGCAATTTTTTCTAAATTTTTTTTTTTCGTGTCACCAACGCGCAGTGAAAATCACACATCTAGCTGTTATAGTTCAATTTTATCCTTGGTTCAATTTTCATTGTCCTTTGTTTTGTACTCATTATCATACATTACCATACACAAGAACGAAAGAAAATAAAAATTGTTCCAAGGATAAAATTGAAGTAGACAACATAACATAGCCACCCTCGCACAAGTGCTGCAATGGTGGTAGCTAAAAAATTGCAGAAAAAATTGCGAGAAATTCAATGAGTTGAACTTTTCGCAACAAACTCACAGACTTTGTTCCTCATGTAGCCAACACTACACACTGGTGACCCAGCAATTTTCAGAAAAAATTGCATCACCATTGCAAGCAAAAAATCACTCGTGTAGCCACGGCATTATTTTCTGCTTATCATCTTACTGGTGAATGAAACTTCGGAATATGTTTTCTAACTTCTCTTTATGTTAGCATAATTGAATTAAGAAAAGTCTAAATTGGTTCGGCAAATTAGACAAGACAAAACGTGAACTCTCCATTTACACATCAAGTGTAAACTGTTTTTTTAAATTGCATTTGGAGATATCTGAAAACTTGAATGAAAATCAAATAAAGAGGAGGGGAATATGGTGATTTCCTACAAACCTATGAAAATAAGCTTAAAATGATATAACAGTAAGACTTAAACAATTTCTGAACAAATATTATGAGTTGTGATTTGCATTTTTGACGTTAAAATAAACGCTGCATTCCATCGGATCTGTAATAATTTATCAGCTTGGTTTTCTTAGACGCAAGCTTACTTTCCTTTTGGCGGTCAGCGCAAAGAGCGAATTGGCCAAATTAGCTTATATTAGACAGAGTTCTACATCATTAATGGTGTAATTTTTTAATCAGTATGTAACAAAAAATCGATTAAATGGGGTTGCTTGCCTGAACTTCAAATTTGACAAGCTATTACCAAGACTTTTTCCGTTAATGTCATGATCAAGGTAGTCTGAAAATTCAACCATTACAATTTCAGCGCCCAAAACATTGCGACACGCTAAATTTGTAAACAAATCGCACCACAAAGCGTTACGTGGAATAACATAAGGACATACCCTTATCGGTTCCTCGCAGACCATAATCCATAAAAATTAAGGTCTAACTGTAAAGGAAAACAGAGTTTTTCGATAAACGTTCACCACTGTCGCGATTAAGCATTCCAACTTGAATTCGGCGCTGGGAACAAATGCTCTTGCGCATCCTCAAAAGAAACCTCAGGACCAACGCTTTGACTGCGGGCGCAGTGAGATAACAGAATTGCGCAGGGGAGGGGAGGGCGGGGAGTCGTTCATAATCCAAGCAAACAACAATACAAACTCTGCAGTTTGCCAATTTTTTTCAATAGCTACAACAATTTTAGCAGCAAGTTTTTTTCCATGTACGTTTAAGAAACGTTCGAGCCACATTGATTTTGCATGGCAATTTTCGAGGACAAATTGACAACCTCTCCAACCACAGTCTGTACATATCAAGTTTACTTGTCAGTTATTAGCCTACCCCTCAAATTTAACGATTATTGGCTGTCAGCTAATACGTACATTGATGAGCAATGGCGCAGAAGCCAAGCCCAGATTTTTGGACTCATCAAAACCGCACAAGCAAAACTTCAAGTCTACTCGTAAATCCTCTACTTGCAATAAAACACGGTTAACCAGTTTTCAAAATAAGTACGTTTTTACATTTTGCTGAAACTGTGCCATTAAATGAACCCAGAATGCAGGAAATGAGGTCCCATAGAACTCCGATTTTGTAAGGGAGCATTTCCCGAATCCCAGACACCCCTCGGAAACCCCACGTTCCCTCCCCTCCCCCCGCCGCCTCCCAAGTGAGCTCGCGCCCAAAGCTTGGCGTCTATGCGTTGGTGCTAATTTTAAGAAAGTGTTAAGCAGGTAAATTGTTTTGATTGATTGATTGATTGATCGTTTTGTTCTCGGAAAAAGGAGAAACATTCAGAAGTGGTAGAGGTATGTAGCGGTGATCATAAGCATTCAGGGTAGCTACGTCTTTTTTTGCGCAAAACGGCGTTGAAGGAGACCTTTTGTATCCATGGAAATGAGGCCGCTGGTGATTTTTAATTAATAAAGTGGTTAGGGGCATGTCGGGAGGGCGTTGTTCTGGAGACCCACTCAACATATCGTTGACGCTAGAAATGTTACGGAATCTCCGCAAAGAGTTCGACTCTCGCACTTGGCGTCATAAGTGGGCTGAGTTTGTTGGTTTTCTACTCTGCTCCGAGAGGTTTTTATCTGGGTACTCCGGTTTTCTCCTCTCTACAAAAACCTAACATTTCATTTGTAAATTTGATTTGAGAATTGTAAGGGCCGCAATTTGAAAACTTACGTTGGATTTGAGCGGTATAAACAAATACCATTAGTATCACCCAACTAGTGGACTAATGCAAATCCTGCATTTTGATTGGCTACGCTACTAGAGGGCTATTAGTAGAGAAATTCGCCGATTTTGAAAACCGTTTTATTCCCAAATAAATATTTCTTCAACTTGCATTTGCTAACTTTATTATTGCCTTTTCTGTCCGACTAGTTGGGTGATACTAAAACAATTAGACCCTTCGCCCTCAAGGGCCACGGGTCTTATTATTATTGTTAATTATTATTATTATTGTTATTATTAAAAGAAAACCGATCAGATACACAATGGCTAAACCGCAAATAACGTCGAATACTTTTGCGGTTACAGTTTCATTCGCCGAAAAACAATTAACACCCAGGAATACCACCGAAACAGGTAGTAAGGTAGACTGTTTTTTTAAGAGTGGTGAAACAGAGAATTAACTCTGCAGTGTAAATTAAAGTGCTAGAGAAACCCATGAAAAACCCACTGGGCGTTAGCCCTAGTTAAGGGTATCAGGGAACCACACGAGGCAAAGAAAAAATTCTTATGACTGCAGAGTTAATTCTCTGTTTCACCACTCGTATGTGTTTATAGTGCTACGCGGCACAACATATATATGTACCCTTACTTTCTCTTCGCCGCGATTCACCCCCTTAATCGGCCCCGACTTTCTCTGTCCGACCTCGTAGCTTAGTCGGCAGAGCAACGGTAGATCTAATCCGGAGGTCGTGGGTTCGATTCCCACCGAGGTCATAAGAATTTTTTCTTTGCCTCGTGTGGTTCCCTGATACCCTTAACTAGGGCTAACGCCCAGTGGGTTTTTCATGGGTTTCTCTAGCACTTTAATTTACACTGCAGAGTTAATTCTCTGTTTCACCACTTGTATGTGTTTATAGCGCTACGCGGCACAACATATATATGTTTTTTTAAGAGACGTGCTTTACACTCTCTCGTGATCTATAAATGATACCACATAGCTTAACGCACGTGATTACATTCCTAAGCGCCTCAAGTGAAGCCCGCTCGAAATATGGCGCGCTATTCCACGAATATTAAATTCGGAGAAAAAGTATAGGAGAAAGCCTCAGACACAACATAATGGATACATTGTTGCTGAAGGTGGATATAATTTCACACCTGTCTCCTTCGGGAAAAGAAATATTATAAAATCCTTTTCAAAGAACTAAACTTCATCAAAGCGTTGAAACGCGGCGAGCTAAGGAATGTCATCACGTGTGTATCTTTTTTTATGAAGCTCGTAAAGCCACGTGACCCAAAACACTCCCGTTTGTCGCCAACGGCAACTGTCACGGTAGTCTCTCAAAAAACAGCCTACTTGTCACGGTGCTAATTCTTAGAGTACACTGTCTGTGAGTTTCACAGTAACTGACGGCATCTGTCGTTTAGTGTAATTCATTTCTTTGGTATTATTGGTTCAATGACACTGGAAATCTACTGCTTTCCTGCAGAATATAAAGAGTGCCAGTCCTGATAATTCACACTGAATAAAACATAAAAAAATAGCCGAGCTGTTCTTTTTTTAGCATGGGAACGCGTGGGACAAACTTTGTGCGAGGGGAAAAACTCTCTGTAATTTGACACTTATAAATCATAAAGGACGATTTCAATGATAAAGTCAAGTTGGCGCGATTGTTTTGGATAATTTTTAACAGCGCTGTTTTAGGAATCACGAGCACATAAAATAAACATCGCAATATTTATACTGGGATGATCGAGAGCAAATTTTGTTGACAGTACACTTCAAGCTTTAGCCTTGGTCTGCAAACTGAAGTTTTCTCTTCACCGGAGCTGATAGATACTTACTCAGAGTAAAAATGTTCAAAATTCAAAACTCCCTTCAAATTTCAGCCAAAAGACTGGCTGTGAAGTAACATCACGATCAATCACTCTGGCTACGTGCCACTGACGTGCGTGCAAAATGACGTGTCCAAGCTTATTCCCACAGAGGCACACCAAACAAAGTCCTGCTCAAGTTTTGCTGAGTGAGTGAAACTAACAATTCGATCATGGCTCAAGATTTACCCTTTTCTGTCGCTAATATTCTTCGTCCAGATTTTCCCAGCCCTTCTCGAATTTCTCCAACACCAAGGATGTTGTACATAGAACATCTGCGAGAAAATAAAGAGCAGCGATTGAAGAAAAGTTTGCAGCCCCTCCAGTGTGTGAACGGCGGCTTGTTTAGCGTTGAAGTTCAGGAGAATGGAACGTTTCTGAATTGTGGTTGTATCAGACAAAAAGAAGTGGATGGAAACTATTTGCTGGAAAAGCCAAGAGAAGGTAAAACAGTATTTTGAACGAATTCGTTTCTCGGGAAATTCAATTAATTTAGGCAATTCTCAAAGTCCCTTTGTGTTAATACTATTGTTACAAAATGGACGTTTTTGTTTATAATGTATACCCAACCTTGTAAAGCCAAAAAGGTTGTATGCTAAAACACATCAACTTCAACTAGCTAGCTTACAAAGTCAATTGATTAAGGCGATTTTCTGTTTTAATCAATGTTTTTGTTTACAATGTGCATACAAGTTTTGTGAAAGACAAAAAAAGTTGTTTCAGTGACAAGTGCTAAAAGTTCTTCAACTTCCGACTAGCTACCTTACGCATGAATTTCTTCTTAGACCGTGGAAACAACTTGGCATTCGTTTTAATTCAGGTTCACACCTTTGAAAATTAATGCGATAACAAGATATAATCCACTTTTCACTCACCTTGTCAATGAAACCTGCTAAATTTAACCTCCTACGTGTACGATTCGAAAGAAAAAGAAAAATTCCCCAGTGCATGAAACTGCATGTTGGCGCAATTGTTTAATTGGCATGACCAATGCTAGTAGTTTAAGGGTACACTTTTGATTTAGAAATCTGGATTTAGATGCTGCTGAAATCCAGATGTTCGAATTTCGTCCGCGCATTTTCTTAACAGTGAAACCATGTCGGGGAAGGATTTCAGTTAACAAAATCCGCGGCGAAATCCGTATTCGGATCTTGTGTTTGTTTGGAAATACGAAAATGATCTTAATCCAGATTTCTTAATCGAAAGCACCCTTATAAATATCTCCAAAAAGTTCTAGAAATGTTTTTAACATCATCATCATCATCATCATCATTATCATTATTATTATTATTATTACTATTATTATGGGGGACGACGGTGTTACATTTTAACAATTGATGTTGGAATATCATCGCTTAAGAATTGCCACACAATCCTGCAAATTCTCGTTAAGCATTATCCTGTATCACTGGGATGGAGATTCGCCACCAGATGCCACATACCAGACACCAAGAGCGCTTTCCTTTTGTATGGAAATACCGGTCGTTTCGTTCCAGTGGGACAACAATGGAACATTCCTTCCCACTGGAAATTTCTCGGAACAAAAAAGGAATACCTTCAGATGTATTCCGATCCCCTTCTTTTCGTTTTTACCGAAATGACCGGAATATCGTTGAACCATATGTCTCTTCACACTAGACTCCATGTGCTCCTTCGTAAAAATACGCTGTCTGTTGCTCCCAAACCCGGAGAAACTCGTACTGTTCCATTTGTCTGAAAAATTTCACCGGTTTTTCCACATGAATGAAAAGCGCTCAAGCGGTTGTACTGGTCCATTAGGTGGAAAATTGGCTTACCTGTTATTCCATACAAATGGAAAGCGCTCCACGTTTAATGGCCCCGATTAGCAAAATGCTTTCTTTTGGCTTTAATAGAACACAATAGGGAAGTAAAAATCACGGACGACACCAGCAAGACAATGGGACAAAAAAGCAGAGGAAAAACCAAAAAGATAAGGACTCATTTTACACGGAGACAAGTCGCTTGTCTGGAAGAAGTGTTTTCCCGTCAGAAGTACATAACACGTGACGAGCGCGTACTTCTGGCAAGTGTCCTGTACATGACGCAGCTACAAGTTAGAAACTGGTTTCAAAACCGGAGATACCAGTTGAGGCAGCTTAACAGGCCTAGTTAGGGTCTCCCAAAACTACAACGTTGTCAGACGAGAAATGTCTCAGATTTTCCTCTTCGTTCAGTTTAGCACAATAACTGTTACCAGGAGCTCATCACTAGGAGCGTGCAACTGCCGTCCTAAGGGCCCGATTACATGGCGAATTTCAGCCCGGGCTGAAATTTTGTCGCGATTACATGACGAACTTCAGCCCGGGCTGAATGAAACATTAGCCATCTTGTTTCCTGGAAAACAAAATCACTGCGCATGTCCAAGCTCACTATTCAGCCCGGGCTGAAATTCCGTTTCGATTACATGAGATTTTTTCAGATTTTCTGGCCCGTTTGCCCGGGCTGAATCCCTCTCCATGTAATCGACAATTTGTTTCAGAAGCCGGGTTGAAATTTCAGCCTGGGCTGAAATTTCAGCCCGGGCTGAAATTCGCCATGTAATCAGGCCCTAAGCCTATGTCACGGCATTTTTACAGTGCGGCTTATTTTTTGACAATCTTTTCCGTGAAAAAAGTAGGTTCCGGTGCACGTGAAACCGCATCATCCTCACCTTGCTTTTGTTCTAAAGTTTCTAAGCTTCGCATAGGAACTTTAGAACAAAAGAAAGGTCGAGGAAATGTTGTGCACGACAGGATGGGGCTACTGAGGGAGTCCCATATTTGCAGAAAAGTCAATCTAAAAATTGATCAGTCTGTGAGAATATACGGCAGTTGTACGCTCCTAGTGACGGGATCCTGCTGTTACTTGTTCGTTTTACACTTTCATGTTGTCCCAATGAATAAGCATCGGAGCACCGTTAGGACAGCCGCCTCAACGCAGGCCTAAGCGCATTGTCCGTTCACCTCGTTAGCAAACCAGCCTTGCATTTTAATAATGCATACACAGGCACCTTATTTCATTGGTAAGAGTGGCATTAAGAGGCACTACGTGTACGTCCTTAGTAACCGTTAGAGTTAGTTCAACACTTGTAAATTGTTTCATGTTGTTTTACCCCAATGGCACAAGATCATAGACTGTAGCTTTAGAACCTGCATAAGTGAGTTGCTGTTTGATATAGTAACAAAAAAAAGATTGCACTTTTGTGATGTCTTATCGATTACCAGACGTTTTTAATTGCTGCTCTGTAAAATGTACTGATAGAATAATAGAATAAAGTCTTCGTTGACATTATTAGAGTTTTGAGCCAGTGGTCTTTAATTTATTATGAGCACCCATGCATGACCCAACAAGGAGTGCTCTTAAGACTGGTTTTCACTGGCGATGGAGCCGTAGTCGGAGTCGTAAGGGCCCTTATGACCTAGTGAAAATCGAAGGTCGGAGTCGTAAGCGGGGTCATAAGTTCGACGGAATCGGAGTCGGAAGAATCAGAACGTTTCCATTTTCTTCCGACTCCACTTATGACTCCGTCGCTTATGATCCAGTGAAAACTATGTTGTCGGAGTCGGAAACAGAAGCGGAAGAACTAATCAATCATGCTTCAAGTTCTCACGCTCTCCGATTACAGTTTGATACCAAAATAGTGCTTGCGACTCCGACAATCTAGTTTCCACTATAGATAAGCGACGGAGTCATAAGCGGAATAGCCTTCTGCTTCCGACCTCGTCGGTTTGATTTTCACTAGATAACGCTCTATGTTTCTGATCACTCGTGACTCCGACTCCTTCGTTAGTAAAAACCAGCTTTCAGCTACCAATATGACTACCTCATTTGGTCAACAATGCTTCTGGCTCGCCCAGTTGAAGTCCTCATATCACTGCAGGCCCGTAGGGAGGAGGGGTGCGACACGTGCGCCCGCACCGTCCCCCCGCCTCCCCCAACGGGCTGCGAATTGGCCGTTCCGAAATTCAAAAAGGAACTGGGGCGAGTTTCAAATTTTGAAGTAATCGATAAATTGACATCATCACATGAAAGCAGATTGGTCGTTTGACCAAGTTTTGTTCTTTTAGGTTGAACAGAGACCAAGTTATGGACCTTGAAACATAGCTCAAAATCCATACAAATGTCTCTAATGTTGTGACAGCGTCCCCCAAAACCATGGTCCATACAAACCCTTACAATTTTTTGGCCTGTCTACCCAATCCATACAAACTCTCTATTTTAGGTGATATTTGAAGAGCTATCATTTTGCCATTTTCCTCCACTAAATAACACTTCTATTCTCAAAGTTAGTTGATCTTTCATTTGAATAGTTAGTTTTTCAAACAAACTAAAAACAACCACATTCTATCCCAGTCCCCTCACGTTTCTGCAATGGGCTATGGCTCCGAACGAGAATTTTAAAACCAAACTGGCTGGCGTAGGTTGATAATGAAGTTTCAATCAAGTGGTCCATGCGATGAAGAGTCACTAATTGCCGGTTTTCACTGTCATACCATCATCAAAACTATTTAACAAATAAAGTCAAGAATCAATGAGATAAAAGAAGATGAATATTCAAACAGTCTCTAAAAGATTCAGGTCTGTGCGACGTTTCGTGCGGGAGATATTCAAAAAAAAGGTTTTACTCAGATTTATAGCGATATTCACTGTTTACAAACAAGTCTTTTGATATTTAAATTTTGCCAACCACAGAACAAAAGAATCCTTTGTTTCGAGAGCCAATAAACATCTGGTTGGCACATTAATGACAATAGGTGACGTAACGATGAGTATCGCTATAAGGCTTTGTATGGAGACGCCATGTTTGTGTCCCTCTGAGGGGCACAAACTGATGGCGGCCGGAAGCTGACAAAAGCATATGCCATCGATATGTTGTGCCGCGTAGCACTATAAATACGTACAAGTGGTGGAACAGAGAATTAACTCTGAAGTGTAAATTAAAGTGCTAATACAAACCCATGAAAAACCCACTGGGCGTTAGCCCTAGTAAAGCGTATCACGGAACCACACGAGGTAAAGAAAAAATTCTTATGACCTCGATGGGAATCGAACCCACGACCTCTAGATTAGATCTACTGTTGCTCTGTCGACTAAGCTACGACGAGCTCGGACAGAGAAAGTCGGGGACGATTAAGATGGTGAATCGCGGCGAAGAGAAAGTAAGGGTACATATATATGTTGTGCCGCGTAGCACTATAAACACGTACAAGTGGTGGAACAGAGAATTAACTCTGAAGTGTAAATTAAAGTGCTAATAAAAACCCTTTACTAGGGCTAACGCCCAGTGGTTTTTCTTGGGTTTCTATTAGCACTTTAATTTACACTTCAGAGTTAATTCTCTGTTCCACCACTCATATGCCATCGAGTTTTGCTATAAAAAGCCTGAAGTCGTCTTATGAGAGCTCATAAACATCTACATGAATACTTATTCTCATTCAAGGACTGTTCAGATTGCGAAATCTCAGCCGATAAGTCAATTCTTTTAACCTACGTGACAGCACTGTTCTCGGCCGCCAGTTTAATATCGTGTCACGCAAAAGCTTAGAAATTCAACCTTGCTTTATCACAAGACGAAAAACCCTATCAAACTGAAAATTTGTGAAAAGATAAGTCTTCAGCTGTTCTCATAACAAACTAAACTGAAATCTCAGAAGAATAGATAATTCCAGTATGCGTGCATGTCGGTTTAGCTTAGGTGTGGTTCATTCTCCTTGAATGCATAAGTTCTGTGTATGAAAATTCATTGACTGCGCAATTAACCAGATCGAATACTATACATGTACACTCAGCTGCGACGCAATCTTTTAACAATAAGGAGCATCGTTTACTTCGTCTGGTAAGTTTGTTCTTTCTCAGCAATCTCCTTTTTTCTTTTTTTTACGCCTATGTATGCAAACCTACATATCAGCCAGTTCTTAAAAAAGCGATCACACCTTACGGATGCCCGTAACAAATACATTTTTTGTTTTGCATAATAGAAGGCTTGGTACGTGGAGTGTGGCCCCAAAATAGGGCCTTTCAAATTTCAAACCAGTTACCTTCCCACTGAACCCTCGCTGTTCAATCGTCAATGCTTACTAGCAGATCACTAGGATTATATAGAAACGTACAGGATTGATATATGTAAAGCTATCTCGTGGCCATAATACCCAAAGAGTGGCTGTCAGTTTACCAAGACAAAAGCTTTATATTTTCGTGCCTTGTTTTATTCATGTGGGCACTTGAGCCGGGGTATTAGCTATGCCATGCTCATGAGGCCTAAGAAGGCCGAAACAGCTGTCCATGGTTGCTAATTCTCGGGCTCAAACTTTATTTGGTAGATTAAAGGAGTAGTTCAGTGCCCTCTACCACGTGGCCATAGTGACCAAAGAGTGGCCTCCAGCTAATACCTAGACACATTTATTTATGAGGTATTCTTGTCACTCCAAGCCGCATCCCACAAGCTTTACATTTACATAATTCTATAATAACCATAGGCTGTTAAGTCGGTATCGTCAGCAAACATTCGGGGTGTGGTGTATGTGTTTAAGGCAATTTGTCAAATCATTTATATATACCAAAAAGAAAAGAGGGCCCAGAATTGAACTCTGAGAGATTCCAAAAGATATCGTTCTTAGATCAGATTGTTTACCATTCACCTGGCATGTTCAGTTGCTTCCGATCTGCTAAGTAGGAAGCAAGAAGAGTAAAGTGCATGCTCTCTAATACCATGAGCCTCAAGTTTACCAAGCAATAGCACGTGATTTAACTTATCGAAAGCCTTTTGTAGCTAGGTCAAGTTAGAAAAATAACTAGGTTATATTCAATCGAACAGTCAAGTAAAGCTCAAACAGTGGAATGGGAGCATCTAAAGTCAAATTGATGCTCTGATAACAAACTCTCAGCGTCTAAATATTCGACCAGCTGCTTGTATAATATCCTTTCGAAGACTTTGCTTACTACTGGAAGAATTGAATTGCCCGATGATTGTCCAACATGTTACGCAGACCTTTCCTATGAAGGGCGTTTGCTTGAGATACTTTCCACCGCTCAGCTGGAAAAACATGCCAGAGAGTTGACCTGTTGAAAATCTGTATTAGCGATTCAGAAACAACTGGAGCAGCCCACTTAAAAACTCTGGCTGAAATTTTATCGATTCCAGTAGCCTTGCAGACAGATAAAGAATTGAGTAATTTATAGACCTGAGATGAGATGAAAGTGAAAACTACAGTCAATTTTGTTAATAGGATTGACTGTAGTCACACTCATTGTTATCTGTATTCTCGGCAAGAATACAACTAACATCGTCGTTTTTTATTATGGCTAATCACGCTCTAGCATCCTTGGATAACCAGGGAAGCCTGGGCCTGTTTCTCACTTTTTTGACCTGATAGCCGGGCGTGACTGTCAAGTATGTCTAAGGGCCTGATTACATGAGCCGGGCTGGCCCGGTTAACCGGGCTGGTTTGAGTTTGCCGGGATCTCGGCATGTTTGTTAAACGTAACAAAAATCAACTTCGCGATTACATGACAACCGGGCCAGCCCACACCGAAGCAGCCCGGCTAACCGGGCCAGCCCGGCTCATGTAATCAGGCCCTAAGAACATAGTTTTCCAGCAGCTCCACATTGCATTTACGTCAGCTTCATAAAAAGATACTTGCGCCCAAGGTTGAGTTTGCAAGTCTTCGAGAAAACGTTGTCTGTTAAAGTTTTTGAAATTTCTTACTTAATTTCCTTTGTTGTGTTGCACTTAGGTAAGCTATTTATCTTGCGAACTGCATAAATTATGCTATGGTCACTAAGACCGACATGAAATAATGCCAGATAATTGTTACAGGTAGTCGTTAATACCACTGATTTTAAAATATGCGGTTTTCATCTTCGCGAATCGTTAGTCAATTCAGCCAATCATTTTTTCGTCGACTTTTCGATAAAAGAAAATGGTAGGCGGGCACGATCTTTACTCCCGAACCCCTCCCTTCCCCCCACCCCTTCCCCCCAAAAAAACCTTGAGTGTTAAGTGAAGAGCCAAATAAGCAAAGAGTAAAAAGATCAGTATGGTATAATGTGAATGTACCCAGCACTCGGTCAGCACAAGAACTCTATAATTTCTGCAGAATACCAGTCCCAGACCTTCTGGCCGCGTCAGTTTCTTGATACAAAGATTGGACACCATGAACAGAAACTTTCTACGCTACTTCTTGACTTCAAAGCCTTTACACCTTAACGGGCTCGCTCAACGAGTTCGTCAAATCGCTGTTGCCACTCACTTGAACAAGGATTTCAACGTTCCAACAAGCCCCAATGACATGCCACGCTCTGGTGGAATCGCCTCCATGATGAGGCTTCCGATACATCGCACTGCCGAGGGTCTAGATGTGTGTTTTGTGGGAATTCCATTAGATTCCGGAACATCGAATCGGTCAGGAACGCGGTAGGTTTTCATACAAATGTTTTTTGCAGTGTGCAAGGTTCTTAAAGTGGATTATATGCTAGTTTTATAGAAATTTCATCCCAGAAGACTATTTTAAACTGATAGCCGCAGCTACATGAGCGATTTTTTGCTTGCGATGGTGGTGCGATTTTTCTGGAAATTGTCGCGTCGCCGGCGCGCGGTGGTGGCTACTCGAGTGACAAAACCTGTGATTTTGACGCGAAAAATTCAGCTCATTGAAGTTCTCACAATTTTTTTTCTGCAATTTTTTAGCTGTCGTCATGCACCACAGCATTTGCGTGAGGGTGGCTACACGTGTGATTTTCATTGTGCGCTGGTGACGCGACAATTTTTAAAAATATCGTATCACCATCGCAAGCAAAAAATTGCTCGTTGAATTGTTATTATTTGATGATCCGATCAATAGGAATCCATTTAATCCAATCAATCAATTATAACGCAACGTACCGTGACATTCACCATGACGGACATTGTCACGCAAGGCTTACCCAAAAAGCGTTGCGTGACGACCAAAATTAATGGCTGTGTAGGAGACTAGCAAAATGAGGATCTGGGGCCTGTTTCTTGAAAGTCCCAGTAACTTAACGGGCCTGCAAACCATATTTTGAACTCAAAATCTCAATAAAAGTAGGGAGTGTTCTGACCTCTAATGAAGTCCATTTTGTTTCCTTAGCTGATAAATTTACTGTATGATTTTCAAAAATGTTGAAACTCCCATATGGAATGAAAAACAAAACTGCTTAATGGGCCCAGTAATTACCGGGAGCTTCGAGAAACAGCCCCCTGGTCTGAAAAAGTCTTGAGCACCCCTGCAAATTTTAAAAAGTAACCTCCTTCCTCCCCCACCCCCAGGAAGCAATTCAAGAAATTGATACAGACAGTTAAATTAATGATTGATTGGTTAAATTTTCTGTCCATTGAAGCTCCATCTTCTTTAACCCTTTACCCACTAACAGACCAACATGTAATTTCTCCTTGCATTGTTACTTCTATATTAAGCATTTAATTCTTGAGAATACACACAATGATAACCAGATATTGATATCCCTAATTTTGAACAGATTCTCCAAACTTATTCTATTTGATAATCTAGAGTTCAGTGGAGAGAATATTCATATTGATCCTAGGGTTTAAACGGTTATTTCCAAGTGATGAGGTCATAAATTAAAGTTGGTAGTCCATGTTTTCATTTGTACAGCCTTGGACCAAGACAAATAAGAACAGAATCCTGCCTACTTCGTCCATACAATAATGCTACTGGAGCAGCTCCGTTTGAGTCTTTGATGGTTGCTGACATAGGCGATATCCCTATCAATACATACAATCTTGCCGAAACAGTCAATATCATACATAAACAGATAGCCAAAATCACTGAACTTGGCTGCAAGCCCTTGGTTTTGGGAGGTGATCACACTATATCTTATCCAATTCTACGGGGAATCAAGGTTAGTGTGTTAAAATGACCAATATCTATATTTTTCACACTAATTAACCTCAACTTTTATATAATAGTGTATGTCATAGTCCTATTTAATTTCTTGTTATGGTAACACAAAAAGTACTGGGAAAAACGTAAAGGTTGTGAGGAAGTGATCAACAAGTAACAAAGGTCTTTATTGTTTAACAAATTATCCTTGTCATTACCATTGAAAATGTATGGAGGACAGTTTGGAGAATATACATACTGATATTAGGATTTTAAGGGTTAATGTGCTATTATTTCTTCCTCATATTTAGTTTATTAATTTCCCCCCCCCCCCCGCGGTTTCACTTTAATTTTAAACCAGGATAAACATGGTCCGGTTGGCTTGGTTCACATAGATGCCCATTCTGACACTAATGAGGTCATGTTTGGTGAAAAAGTGACGCATGGAACACCATTCCGTCGAGCAGTAGAGGAAGGTCTGCTAGACTGTAAACGTGTTGTACAGATTGGTCTGCGAGGATCTGGATACACTGGAATGGACTACAAATGGGCAGAGGACCAGGTGCAGTCAAAATATACTTTTGTGTTAGCCAGTGTAAAACTGTCCTAAAACTTAAACTGAAGCTTTGGTTATGATGATTGATGTGATGCAGGAACCAGATCTCACACTGTTTTTCAGCATTCTGAATTAGACTACAAGATAAGCCATCAATTTTGTCTGTCTTTGCTCAAGGCATTCCAGGCTTGCAATGGAAATTAAATCATGAGATCATAAGGACTGCCTTGCATAAAAATTTGAGAATGCAACTCATGGTGCTTATGGTATTTTTGAAAGATAATTACTGCTGCTTGATGGCTTGGTTTCAATTCACAGGGTTTTCGATTAGTCTTTGCGCATGACTGTTGGCACAAGTCACTAAAACCCCTCATGGCTGAAGTTCGTCAGCAGATGGGCAGTGGGCCAGTTTATATATCATTTGACATTGATGGCTTGGATCCAGCATTTACTCCAGGAACTGGTAAGGGATTCTTGGATGCCCCTCCTGCACCAATAAAACCTTCCCTTTCTTGATAGACAGTACCTGCAGTTTGCCAAAAGAGAACATCCTTACCCCTCCTATGAAAGGCTTTCTGGTCTTCACTGATACCCCTACCCCTCTGGATATTCTAGTCTAGCTTAATTACTGTAAAAATCTGAAAACCATGAAGACTAGAAATAGTTATGGAATGTTATTGTGTTTCAAGTAAAGAAACAATCACACGCCTTAAAACTAAATGGCAAACAGTAATGGTCATTACATGTAGTTTGTGATTGTTTCTTCTGATTGTTTGTCACATGATAGAAAATGTCCAAATCAAATCAAAATGTGTTAACTATTTTTAATCAGTGTTCACAGTTTTTGGATTTGCATAGTAAGCTGGCTTTGAAGTGCCACTTTTTCAATTTCCAGTGACCTGGAGATGCTTTTTAATTAGTGATTTTCTGCTTTTTTTTTCTTTTTTTTTTGTTAAACAATGTTAGGAACCCCAGAGATTGGAGGACTAACGTCTATGCAAGGAATTGAGATTGTAAGAGGCTGCCATGGGATGAATGTCGTCGGTGGAGACATGGTTGAGGTACATAAATTTCTCATCAGTTCAGCCCGAAGGCACTCTTGTTCTTCTTTAAACAGCTTGTCTTTTGCCTCTTATCAACTGCTGAGCACTGTCATTATAATTATCATCACCATCAATAATAAATATTGTAACAGTTGTCATCTCTGTTACTTATTGCTGATGCTTAATGCAATAGTCGTCATCATCATCATCACCACTGTTGTCATCAATGTTTACCATTATAAATGTGATCTTAATTACAATCTGTTCACCATTAATTTTACAGGCTGCGATGACCAGTTACTAACTGTTGGCCTACTGTCAGTGACCAGTATCAAATTGTTTTTAAAAGTAAAATGTTATATTCACTATCTAAAGCAAATGTATACCTCCAAACTGAACTGTTATCAATGACCAACATTATTGGGAGTAACATGTAGTTTATGACCGGCTTTGAGGTTATACCAGGAAAATCAAGTGACTATATTTTGGTATTCGGTGTTTTAAAACGTAGCTGGTTTTTTTATTGACGCATGCTTTCTGTGGATTGTTTTCAGGTCTCTCCTCCTTATGACACATCTGGAACTACTGCACTGACTGCTGCAAATCTGTTGTTTGAAATGTTGTGTGTTTTACCTGGAGTCACTTACAAGTCTTGATTAAGGACAAACATTCAAATTACACCACAAGAGAGACAACAGTATTGTTTGCTATTCATTGAATAACACTGTATTCACAATCAGATGGTGATTAAACATGTCTGTCTTAGACAGAACTCTATGGGCTAAGAAAGATGTGTTTGTTGCTTGCCTGGTGGAATCAGGAACTCTCACCACCCAGCAATAATATATTATTCTTTTAAAATGTCATTGTATTTGAAAAGCTAATTTTGATGACTGGGAATCATATTCACCAAAATGTACACACGTGCACCAAATACAAAAGTAGCATGGACTTTTAGCTTGTGGCAATTAAAACTAAAAAATTAGTTAAAGATTGTTGCACTCCAAGACACGACCAGGAAACAGAGCTTGACACCACTTGTACGTTAACTCAGTGAAACATAGTTATAGAAGAATAAACTTACCCCGGACAGCTCTCTCTTTCATTATGCATGTGAATACACAAGAGACAGTGGGAAGGAAAAAGTTGGGGGTGACATGCCTCTGGCAGAATGGTGGAAGGTTCAGTCTGGGGTAGCAAATGGTAACATCCAAGACTTGTTTGAAAAATCTGAGACCGAGACCAAACATGTGAGACTTCTAGACTGAAACAATAATGCACGATAAATGAGACTTTGAGACTTAAATTTTTGTGAAGGCTGTCGAGATTGGACGAAAGTTTACGAGACCCAAGATTTTAAAGGTACTAGAGCCACCCATTTAATTACCAGCCACTGTTTCAGGAAATGAGCCTGTCCCCTGCCCCCAGGGGGAAGGATACCCTGAACCCAAGTGAGCAGTAGACATCAAATCAACATAGTGAGCATTTTAAATGACAAGCAACTGTGAAATTTTCAAAATAAATTATCCAGACCTATTATGTGAAAGAGGTTTTCCCCCCCTAAAAGCGGTACTTTTCACAAGATATTTGTACTCAAGGCAACTTTCTCTTCTTGTGATGCACCCACAAAGGCAGTGCTTTCAATAAGATTTGAAGTGGGTGACAACCTTGGAACAGCACCCGCCGAAGTAATATGAGAAGCCCAGGTGATTTTCAACTGAATTTTTGACTTGAACATGGTAAAATACCCACCGACTTTCAACAGAATACTGGCTCCAGCAGGTGCCGGGTCCTGTTGAAACTACTGCAAAGAAGACCAGTCAACACAACTAAGCAACTTAATTGTCCAGTGTAATAAATAATGCAGATAATAATTATAAAATCTTGATAAGTAAACATGGTTTGAAAAACGTTACATGCAATGATATGGCTGTTACATACTATAATCTAACATAACTCTACTTTTATTTTCTTTGAGTACAAATTACTTTTAACCCTTTAACTCCCAAGGGGTTCTCCATTGACGAGTAAAATCGTCTGGCGTTAGACAGAGTAAAATCTATGAGTGCCATTTGGCACTATCGGGAGTTAAAGGGTTAACAGTACTTTGGAGACCAACAATTTTCATGGAAAAGATCAATTTATTATTGATTTAGTAGGATCATTTCAAAACTTTTTGAGGGTACCACCTCTGATTGGAGAGAAAGTTAGCCAGCTACTCCCATCATAACAGTGTTGTATGTTCTTACAAAGGATTTTTTTTTTGTAACTAATTGAGTGGTAAACCTGTGGCCTTTGCAACAGAAACGTTTTCCTGAAAATCTTTCATTTATACAAAAATCACCTGGTGACCTCATCCAGACACTGAGGAGCTTAAACAACAACTGAGCAGTATTGGTTTAATGAGCAAAACAAATTGTTCTGGCACTTTATATTACGTTGAATCTCTTGCCCATAAACCAAAAATGTCAAATGGCCAAATTGAAAGTTTGGCATAGAATGACTGAGTGCATGATGGCAAATTCCTGTTTGCTCCTTTTCTTTACTTCAATGCCACCCTTAGTAATCTAGTTTATGAATTGTTGGCCTATGTATTATAAGTTTGACAAGTACGATTATAATCGCAGTAATAAGAGGTAACATTTTGAAAATAAAGTCTGCTATGCTATTGCTGTTACTTAAACTTCCTTTTGCATCTAGATCCGTAATGGTAGTCAAAGCAGGGCTGTCACTAATTTTTGAAGTAGCTGGGAATAATTTATACAAAAATTAGCCAGGGATTTGAGTTGCTGTAGTGAAGTAAACATGCTGGTTTTACATCAAAGTAGCGACAGATATACCTCAAAATACGAGGGGAAAATCTTCGGTCCCCAGCCCTTATATGACAGCCCTGTCAAGTACAAATTCAAACAGAAATTTTTCTGTCCTAGCTACTTTAAAACAAGCATTAAAGTAACTGTCAAGATTGCAATAAGTTATTAAGTAACCTACTTTACTAATTCAATCAGATATATTAACATTTTATTAATAATATCACAACAGGAAAAATGCGTTTAATCTATAGTTGGCTTTCTACCTTTCAGTAAGCAGTGTATGGTGTTGTTTGTCCTTTTTCCTTCATGTGACATTTGTTTCATTCACTAAATAATACTTATACAGTAGGCCACATAACAATTAAATATTTTGACACTTCAAGTATACTGTATAATTATTTTGATTCATAAGGGTTTGTACTGAGGGCCATCATAAAGGATCAGGCACCAAGGAGTTTTGCAGACATTTTGCGTTATATCCATACTTTGATAGAAAAACGGCTTAAACAGCATGTTAATAATTTACCACAACAGCAGGAATCTCTGGAACACCATCTGCACATACCCATCATCTTAAAAAATCAATGACAGCCTCGTAAACTACATGTACAATTGAAACACTATTAAATAGCCACTCTCTGTTTGGCGGCCAGTAATCAAACTCCTGATGAGGGTTCTAAGTACTTTTATTAAACAGCTGGGCCTCACTAAGCGGCTACTACTCATTTCCCTGAGGGTTGAACTGTAGAAGGAAAATTAAGTAAGTAAGAAACTTTATTCAGCCAGGGTAGCTAGGGTAGCGATGGGAAATAAAGAAACATACAAACTAAAAAAGTTCAAAATTATTTACACCCTAAAACTTCTAAACTACAAAGACATCCTAAGCTCCCAACATTCTAAAATAAAAAGCTAAAATCTACAAGTATAATAAACAAAATCCAAATTTCTAAGAAGTAGAAATTACAATAATAATGCTTAATTAGCAAACTATTAAAATTTCTAAAAGACAGGGCACTTTTAATATGAGTGTGGGGTGTAAAAGAAATGGCAGACTATTGATCAGCAAGGTCTGGGGTTTTCTGCTTGGATATGAATCAAGATCTGAAACCCAGACTGGATAATGAAGCATAAGTCAAATCCCATGTTCCTTTATCATTTCCATACCCACTTAATTTTGGTTGCACTGGAAATCAGGCAACAGCACAAATAAGAAGTAAGGGGGGTGGGGAGGGGGGACTTTGTTTTGCTCTCACCCTATCTCTCACACATCCAAAATTCAGAACGCACAGAAACGCTTGCTAGAGAGGGTGTGGATGTAGATGTTCATTACATCATCAAGGAGCTCACTTCTCTAATTATTGAACCGAACTGCCACCTATAACAAGAGCTAATTCAGAGGCGACAGACTGGTGAAAAATAGATATATGAAAATAAGTGATAGAAATGAGCAATGTTTCGGTGTTACCATGACACCATTTGTGTGACACTGCGTATTTAATCATGCATCATGTTAACTTTGAGTGAACCATTTTCTCACAGGTTGTTTCCTATCTCATTTGAACTTGAATGGCACCATAATAACACCAAAACATCATTCATTTCTTTTGCTTATTTTCACTTGTGAAATTAACAGGCAGAATGTTATAATTCTGTTTTGTACACAGTTCCTCCATAATGTTCAATAGTGGTTTTAGGTTCATAGTCATTGCACTCCACGCTCTGTAGAGAAGATTGCCGAGACAATGTAGCAACAGATGACTCTTCAGAGAAAATGCTCTCATCTATTTTCCATAATCTTTGGTCTGGTGGCAACTTGAGTGGTGAATTCTTGAAGAAAAAATGGAAATGAATTAATAATTAAAGTGTTTTCCACATTCTGCCAAGATAATATTTATGCACCAGCAAGTAAGATCACCCTACCCAGTCAGCTTTTAAGTACTGGTAAGTTACTGTTGTGACTCAACTGGGGTCTTACATGCGGTTCAACTGCCCATACCTTGAACCTGGCACAAAAGGCGTATTGGTGTAGCGTAATGCAAATTAAATCAACAAAGTTAACAACAGGCATGATTATAAAATTTTTAACAGGCGGGAATTATGAGTTCACAGGTGGGTTTATAACAATCCATTATTGCAGATTTTTAAGATTGTAGAAAGTTTTCCAGTTGGGAAAATTGAGTTCACAGCCAAGTATTTTCCGTGGCTGTCAGCTATTGTCTAAGTCCCTGAACAAAAGAAAGCAAGCTCATAAACAACTGACTACAGTCTACTTGCATAGGTTTGTAAATGCCACGGCGGGTACCCCTATAAAGATTTCTTTGGCTTGTCCTTTTCAATACCTAAACAGCAAAGGTGAGTACTGTGTTCATAGCATAACGGGTACCAGTACCCAGGTCTTGGCTTCTAATAACAACCCTGTACTTAATCAAGGTACTATTTTGCTTACCCTTTCAGCTAGCAAATAACAGTTGTTGACTACTCGTGCCACAATTTTTATTATATTTTTTGTCAAATGCATCACTCCCCACACCTACAAAGGAAAGAGAAGAAATGTTTCATACTGTCATCACTTCAAATTACTATTACAGTCAACGCGCTCCGCGCATGAACGCTCGGCGATGTAAGGTTCCAATATTCACGTGAATGGTTCATGAATGAATTTGGTTGACATGCCTTCGCCACGAGATTGAAAGATAAGGATCACGTTTCAAATAATCGAATCATTCAGTTGAAGATTTCGCGCTCAAACAATTGAAAATGGCAGAAATTCTTATAAAGATAAAGATTGAGGGCAACAGCAACGCTCTTGCTTTGTTCAGCGAACACAACCTTATCTAAGCAAAACACTTAAAGAAATAAGACAGGACATCGTTTCTGAAGTAGGAGAATTGTTGCCTCAAAATTTTAAGTTTGTTCGAACGGGAATTCCAGTGAGCGCTATCCAAGAAGAAAAACTGCAACGTGCATATAGGAGAGGAAGAGAGCGGCAAAGTATTTAGTTTGTCAATTCAAGTACACAATAGCTTGGAAAAGAAGGATTCTCGGGAAATTTCCACCAAGGAAATTTCTAGACATCCTGGGTTTTAATACATGAAACCACGAGCGCATATTTTAAAAACGCAACGCGGCGGTGACACAGTCGCATATTTATTCCCGCGTGAAAACAACGGCACTCTGCCGAAAAATAATTTGAAAATAGTTTTCATCTGTAATAACTGCAGATTTCTTATTTTCAATTTTACCACGAGTTTGTTTACTACTTTTAATTTGATTTATAATTGTGCAACTGAAGGTTCGAAGAATCATTTCATAATTGAAAAATCAAATCGGTGAATGAAATATTTTATGAATGTTTGAAGTTGTGCGTTCATGCGTGAAGTGCGTTGACTGTAACGGTTAGCATGAATAGCGTGAACACAGTTTAAATCAACAAAGCACCAACCTTTCTACAGCATGCTGACTGCCCAATTGCTAATGATCTGCTCGTAAACATGAGCTGATGACAATATGCTGGGATTTTATCTAAGCAACGTAACAACTCTTTCTTCATTTCATTTTCTTCTGCCTGTCAATATACATTAAAATAATCATTCATCAACAGTCTTAAAACGGTATAACATTATAAATTTAAAAATATCACATAAATCCAAGATCTTTTAAGTTTTTACCTTTGCGGCATATTTTCTTGCCACTCTATAAAGTGCCTTTCCAGCATCAGCAAAATTCTGTAACATAAATGTAATAACAGTTGCCGCTGTGAGGAGGTGAAATGTTGATGCAGACAGTACAACTTTACAAAATTTACGTTTTTCAAAACATCACCCTTATAAACCCCTCCCAAACCTCCCACCACAAAGAAATGTCCATTCAACTGTTACTCACTTGAGAAGCTTCAAATAACTCCCCTGTGGTTTGAAGTAATCCTTCTCCCCTGGGAATAAAATGGAAATATGAAATAAAGAAAAGAGGTTTATACATTTACACCATCGCAGGGTCAAGATCTACTAATATTGTTTGCAGGTCTTCTCGGGTCGTGATTGGTTTGAATGCAAACATAATTAATAAATTGTTAAATAGAGATAGATAGATAGTTTTATTAATACTATTTACTTTACAGCCAAAAGGCTGAAATGCGTAAATTACAAATTTAAAAAACCTATATAATATACAATTAAGAAATCTATAAAATGTAAAATGTATAAAATACATATATATAATAACTAGAAAAACGTCCCAAATTGTCCACTTGAAAGACTTGGTAAGATTACGCTGGTTAAGCGTTCAACATCTGTCTCAGTTCTTGATAATCATATCATTGCGGCTTTGTCCTGTAGAACTTAGCAAAAATAATAATGAGGCTGTCAAGGCACTATTGACCGCCAAAGAGTATTTTTTTATCTTTGAATGCTCAACTGTTTCAACTTCCTGGTTGAGAGAAAGCCAATGACAACAAGGCTCAACTGACACTTGACCAATAACATCATGACTTTGTTGACCAATCACGCCAATGACCAGAGTATTTATACCAACTACTGACGTTACACAAATCTGCACTTGACTCTGATGATGTCTTCTGCTCAAGTTGTCAAAATGTCAGTCAACGCCACCTTAAACAGTCCTTTTTAAGACTACACTCATTCGGACGAACATACTTCACTAAGTTACAAGACTGACAATAATAACTGTTCCAATAATTATTACAACAATATCAGCACACAACAAGACACAAGAGGAATGAGAGAACTCACCTTGTAAATAGATACATGTCACTAACCATCTCTGACATCTCTCTTGCTCTGATCACTATCTCGTTGTCTGTATCTTCTAAGTAGTGTAGTTCCAGCTGTGAGGTCATAAGGTTCACATTTGTGATAAGCTTCCCAAGTTTTTCTTGTTCCTGTATTTGTTAAAAACAACCACACACATCTCTATCAGAGGTTTCAATAATTTTTGAAATAGCTGTCTGAGCTAACCAACGTAGGTGGTGACCTGATGATTTTTTTTTTTTGAGTGAACCATATGAGTGAAATTTATCTAGACAAAGTAGATGGCAGTGAGAGGTGTAACCTAACAGTGTTATTACAAATTACTCCTCATTATATCTCCCAGTTAGTATGCACACTGAGATTGGTCAATTTTGTGGGCTGTATTCTACTGTAGGGCCTGCTAAATTCCTTTTCTGTGCGTCTGGTTAACCCCAGAGATATAATAATGTCTTACTAACCTCATTTTCTCGGTCTATACTGTAAGTTATGGATCCTTGTTTCTTCCCATTGATTTGTGGCCCGTACGCTTCGTGCTTGGGCTATAAGTGAACAGGAAAAAACTTGATCCATAACTTGTAGCACGGACCTCAACGTCTCTTAGTAAGCGGTATAGATCCAAGAGATGTTTATCAATGTGCCAGTTGATCAAGACATCAAAGCAAGAGTCATAGGGAGCACTGAGGGCACCCCTTTAAAGTGTTTTATTGTTTTTGTTACTACTGATTTGATTGATTGTTATTTCCAAAATAAACCCAACATCCCATGCCAGCCCAAAGCAAAACCTCATGAAGTTATGCAACTGTGTAACTCTCCTACCTGTAGGCATTTGGCAATGTTGGTTCAACACAATGAAAAAATGTAAAAGCGTTCTCTGGTTAAAAAAGTTAAAAACAGTCATAAGCTTTCGGCTATCAGTCTATAGCCTTTAACGAATGCAAAAAAGTAGGCACGTGGGTGGAATATATACGAAAAGGGGGTGCGAAAAAAATTTTTTTTTTTTTTTATGAAAGTATAATACAAAAAGAGGTGTGAAAAAGGAGTGAAAAAATAGTGTAAAAATCAGTATAATTATAATAAAATGGAGTATTGCCTAGGCAACGGCTTAGAGTTATTTTCCGCGTCGACAGTTTTTGCTGTGTGCCATGATTCTAGTGTTTTTCGAACGCGGTAATCGCCTTTGTCAATAACGCAAGCGTTATCGAAGTCAATAGAATGGTTGTTTTGCCACGCATGGTTTGCAACGTTTGAGCCCTTTGCATAGTTCTTCAAATTTCGTTGGTGTTCCTTTTTTTCGGGTTTGAAAGCATCTTCCGGTTTCTCCTATGTAGTTCCATGTACAGTCTTTGCACGGGATTTTATAAACAACATTGGATTGGAGATTTGATGGTTGTCTGAACTTCGGAGACGGGAATTCTTGCTGAAGGGTTTTGAAAGGTTTGTTGACAATGCGGATTTCATTTTTACGGAGTAATCTCGTGAGAGGCTCAGTTAGGCCGCTGATATAGGGAAGGCATGCAAAACCCTTGTGAGTATCAGATGGATCAGCCCATTTGAAAAACATAGAAACCAGTTCTTCTGGTGGGGGAACTGTAGGTGACGGTGGCTTGGCACTGAAAAAAGTCTGTTTGTAATCAAGGCCTACCTTGGAATCTACCACTGCTTTCTCAGGTTTGTAATTGACTTCTGAAGAATGACAACTATTCCATTTGCTGGACGATTTCTGTCGCATAAAATAGCCAGCATCATGCACGTTAGATACTGGAGTAGCCAAAGTGGATAAGAAATCAAGAGACCAAAGAGCAGTTTAGAGCCTTCCAGTTCAACACCAGCACACATCAATAATTTAAAAGCTCATGGGTAGCAATCTTGTGAAGTTGTATGTTTGTGTGTGTGTTTTGTTCTTAGACAAGTAGCCACCTTTGTATATTAGTTGGCATGTGGTGTGTGTGTCTTTTGTTCTTGATTGTGGATCTCTTTATATATGTATGTCCTTTGAGGTGGAGGAGGGAGGAGTGAGGAGGAGAGGAAAATCAGGGGGGAGGGGGAAGGGGAGGGGGGAGTGAAGAGGAGAGGAAAATCAGTATAGGTAATTTTGGTTAAAAACTTACCAACAACAGATCGACACGTGATTCACATGTCTTCTTCACTGGTTCATCTTCTATTTCATTACCTGCGATGGACACAGGAACCTTCATCATGAAGAGGTAATAACATTCTTATGTTGAAGCTTACAATGTCAACTGCTGGACCCTTTAACTGTGGCCAGTCTTTAGTCTCCTTACAACACAACAATTAAATCAAACAAGCAAGTAATGAGAATTTTGGAGGTAATCCCCTGAAATGAAAGGCCCTGATGTTTGTACAAATTCTCCCATCATGAAACATAAGAAATATAAGGGGAACAACAACAGGAACGCGAAGGCTGATATCATGAGCTTTTGTTGTCATAGGATCCAAACAATCAAACAAACAAACAATTTTATTTCAATTTCAAGTCTCAAATGCTTCCCTCCCATTTCATAATTATATAATTTTATAAGCTGCCAAAGTATAAACAGATATCATGGTTTGAAAATGTTTTGCTGGGAAATTACCCAGCAAAACACTTTTAACATCTCCAGTGCTTGTTCTAAAAATAAAATCACAGTAGATTGAACACCATTTCCAAAGTTTGATATTGTTTGCCTTTTATCGTTTGAAAGCTGAGCTTCATCTAGCCTCTGAACTATTAATCAGATGATTTGTAGTCACACAACTGAACTTTGTTCGTAAGTTACAAGTCTATGAAGCATATAGGTAAGGCCCAGTGGTACAAATAATTATGGTAAACATAAACAATTCAAACTTCTGTCAAATTCTGTAAAATAATAGTTTATTGTGACAAAATTATGATAAAAATTATTATTTAAGCCTTTGTCCACTAAGTAAATTCACTATTAAAATAACAATTTTAAAGCAAATATTAAGAAAATCCATTCTCCATAAGGGTCTATCAACCAAAAAAACCTATGAGGTTTCTAAAGCTAAAAAAATAGGCAATGACAAAATCAACATGGTAACAAAAATTGTTATAAGTTAAAATACTCTGTTGCAAATAATTAACTCAATTAAAATTAAAATAGCTTTCACTTGTTTAGTTAAATTGACTACATGTAATGATTAAGTTGTTCAAATTGCACAACAAGTATTTGTAGGATTGATTAGAGACAAGGGTGAACCCTTTACGTTCAACATGCAGTCAAACATTTGAAGTGCTGATCATTACTGAACATTTCCATGACTGTTTCCAACACTATCCTAAGTTTTGAGTCTATGAATAAAATACTAATTCTCACACACTGAATGTCATTTGTCTGCTGCTTGACAATGCAACAGCACTTTATTAACAAATCTATCAACCATCGGGAAAACAACAATAACAGAATCAGAGGCAACAACAGGAAAGAGCTACTAGTCAGGAACTCTAGGCAGGAACTAGCTAAAGGGCGAGAGGGCAGGGAAGCTGTTGCACTGTCTGACAAGAAAACAAACACTAAATCACATGACCAAGCATGCATCCTGGCCCATGCCAGGTCCTACATTCTGTGTGAGAGAACTTCATTTTCTGCCTCTTTTGCAAGCTCAGCTGGCAGGAAAAACAATTCATCAAAATAAATAGAAAAACGTAGAGTGGAAATTTAAACTGCCATTTTTTCTTTCTTCGCTTATAACAAAGGTATTGAAATCTCCTTTTAAACCCAGACAAATGTTCAGAGTCAATACCTAGTAAATGCTTAATATAAGTTCCTTTGTTATATTCAAAAATAGTATCATTATATTGAGTAAATATGGTAACATGCTCACCTCCAGAAAATAGCCATGTTCCTCCCCTGGAAGGTAAGTAAGTTTCAATAACCCCACCCCTGAGAAATGCCAAATTAAACTTTTGAGGGACACCTCCCTCCATGATATTCCATTACTAACCTTCCAAGGATATGGATCAAGAAATGGTAATTTCTGGAATCATCATAATTCAACTCTGACTAAGGAGTCAAGCCTCCCAGTTCAGTTTACTTCATATTTCAAGTGTGTTTCCAATGTAGCTTTTACTTTACAAAATAACACTTGATACAAGACAACAATTTGTAAATAAAAAATTAAAAATGATTTGATGTGCCCCTCTCACAGTGTACAAAGATCTTTAACGAAACACCAGGAAAAGCGATCAAATCCAAAGAAATGTAGGGCTAATGAAATTCAGATTTTAACAGATTCTCTTAATTGTGTGACTCCTCACCCCCCCACAGAAGGTTTATTGGTCTGCACTCCACACCCCTCCAGAAATTCCAATTCAGCTTTATACCTTAAAAAAAAAAGTTTGCTTTTGCTATCCCACCCCCTTGGAATTTCTATTGACCTACTGTGGGGGGGTGGGGGGGTGGGGGGTGTGTGGATATTTTTTGCCGGTGCACATCATTAACTCATTAACATTTCAAATTTTCATTTTTCACTTAAAAGAGTCCAAGAAACCTCAAACTCTTGTGAACATAAAATAATTATGTAAAAATATATGAAAATAATATTCTAGTTAACCAAAAATATTTCCACTTTAAGAGCTCTTTGTTATAAGGATGTAAATAATAATAGATACAGTACAGAAAGAGTAACTCCCTGAAGATTTGTCCTTTTAAAAACCAGTCAGAAGTCATAAGCTACACTTATTAAAGAAGAATTACAACAACCAAAGCCTAAGTGTAAATGATGAGATAGCATATCCCACGCTGTCAAAGAGTTGCATATACAGCATTGTAAGCACTCCTCTTATGCCGAGCACTAGGACTTCCTGCAATCAAGGAAATAAAATAATTTTCATAAACAATTTTACTAAATATTTATAAGTTTCGTGTGTTTGTACTATTTAAATGAGAGATCCAGAATGTTGGATGTTAAGACCCATTTAGAGAAAATGAGAGGTCAGGGATACCTAACTGCGTGCTGGGTAACCTTGGATGGCTGAAATCCCATCCAACACAGAAAAAGTGATAACCCTGGCCACATCACGCTGGGCACCCTGCAGCACATAGGCAATCATCCCAGCAAGGGCAAGAGGCTTTACTCCCAGACACTGTGTACCCTATGATAAATTATAATTCCCATCCAGAGGGAAAACACTTCATGCTGGGTATCCTGTGCTGACTGACCATCTTATTCAGGAGAGAGGTAGTTATACTCTTGGTCACTTCATGTTAGGTATCCTGTGATGGACTAGCATCCCATCTTGGGGGGTGGGGGGGGGGGGGAGGGAAATAATACTCTTGGTTACTTTATGTTAGGTATTGTGTGATGGTCTAGCATCTATCTATTTCCTCCCATCTACTCCCTGATGTGTGTGTTACAGGTTAAATTTGATCCCAGGTCATTTTTTATTTAACCTAGGTCAAAATGAAATTCCTTTGTCTCCTAACCCTAATTATTCATGAGAAGACAAAGGTATTTCATTTTGACCTAGGTTAAATCAAAAATGACCTGAGATCAAATTCAACCTGTAACATGTACACTGCATCTTTTTATGGATGACCATTCCATCCAAAGCAAAGATGTAGGCAACAAATTATTATAACACTGGGCAACTTGGGATTTTGAACTTGAGAATTAATTTGTGGAGTGAACATGGGGATCGGTTACCATGGTACTGGCTCAATGGCCCAAAGGTGTGATTTCATTACATAACAACTGGCAAGCAATATTGAATTGAATGATCACGAGGCACAGATGTGTGTAAACACAGGATTACATTCAAGGTGTGTGATTGGAATTTGAAAAACAAATCACCTTACAGCCATGTGAACTAGAACTATGAGTGCTTTAAAGTGTTAAGATTTTGTGTTAATGTTGAACTCAGTGTTATTTTGTTTACTATTAGAATGTAAATTCACTGGGATAAAAAAGGTTGAAATTAAGAGAGCAAGATTTGGCTACGTAACTCTATTACTTCTTTTATGTGCAAGGATAAAATTAAGAGATCATGTTACTTATAAGGCACTTAAAATGTTTTTAAGAAGAACATTGCTAACTTTTTCAGTTTCTAGACGAATTACAGGTTGTTATTATGATAATGCACATTAGAAGTGAAGAAACTCCTTTAAAAAAGGGTGTATGATGATTTAGGGGGTTCAAAGTGACCCTGCTAGAAATAGTTTGCACCACTTCCTTTGGGAATGAAAACTTACAAAAATGACCAGAGAAGACCCTACATTCTGAAATGTACCAATGACGATAATTCCAAAGAAAAACAAGAAATCTAAAATTTGATGGGCACCCATCCACCAAAAATTGTTTACCGTAAATTTTAATGAAGAAATTCAAAGAGGACTCACCGTATATCCTTGTGCAAGCACCCACCTCTAGTAAGCGCCCTACCTCCCTGGCGCACTTATATGGCCGTAAAGCCGAGAGGCAAAATCAACATTGTTGCAGAGAAAGAGTATTTTTGAACAGCCAATTAACTGCATGCCACAGTTAATGGAGGTCTTACAATTGGCAGTACCTATGAAACTTGTCTTTGCTAAGGTAACGTTTCATAAACAATCATACACAATTTCCCACTTTTCTAAAAGCCAAAATACAGAGTAAAACAGGGGTTTCAAAAATTTTTGAAATGACTGTCTGAGCTAAACAAGGTACAGTGGTGTAGCAGGCCACCTGATTTTTTCAATCATTTGAGTGAAGATCTAGACAAAGTAAGTGTTGTTGAGAGGTAACTTCTTACAAAGTAGGCAGCTGTTTTCACTGATTGCTGGCTTCTAATGAAACCCCTGGTAATAGAAAACAACTTTGTTCTGCATTAAAAAAACAGTTTGCACAAAATACCAGCAAAACGGGGTAATCTCATTAAGACAAGCTGCATAAACACTACCTTGTCTTGATGCAATGGCTGTTATGCCTATGTCGAAAAGTTGACAGCAACAAAATAGTACACCTAGAGGGGGGCGCTTACTGAAGGATTTACGGTAACTCTGTAGAATCTCCAAGCAGCTGTTCCATGAAGTTGAATAATGAAGACGTTGCTGGAATATAGTAACGAATTGAAGCAGACGAGATCATCCCATACAGACAAGAATGCTATACCTGCCAACTCTCATGCCTGCCGAATCTCACACCAGCTCATGCCTATGATACCAACTTCTTGCCCCTGTGACCTATCGCAGCCTAACTGACACACTTTCCAAAAATATGTAGACTCAAACGAATGTGAGAAATGAAAATTTATGTAAAACAAGAAAATGACAATACTTTTCCTGAAATCTCTGATTTTTGAAGGAAAGAGACTGGGGATAAGGTCATGTTTAGTAATACACATTCTGGGTTCTGAATTATTTGGAATGTCTTCTGAGATCCTCTGGCATCTTGGTAAGTCTTCCGACATCTTTGGAAATCTTCAGATATGGCCGCATCATCTTCAAAAATCCTGGCACTCCCAGGATAAAAATCTCTCACCCTTGAGTCAGAAAAAGTTGGCAGGTATAGAATGCTGAGAGAAACATTAAAATGCAAGACCTTCAAATGATAGCCAGGCCAGGATGAGTTCACGCAATTTGTTACAAAACTGTTGACAAACCAAGCTAGTTATTTCTCCTCAAAAGACAAAACAATGTTCACCAAGTGAATGAAACATTCAATTACACTCTTTTGATAAAGATTGCAACTTTAAATTAACAGGAGTTTTCCTTGCATTTATGCTCAGATTCATATTAATTCAGATTTCAGAACATTTAATTTCCCACAATCTTTGCAAAGCACCTGAAAAAGAGCATCCCTTGGTGCTGCACAACTTGGCAAGATTGAATGTGGCATCACTTAAAATTTTAAACCAAGTGGGATTACTATTCTTCATTGTTTTAATTTCATGCATTTAGTTAAATCATTCACACTTTTTAATTATACCAAAATTAACGCCACACACAACCCTGTTAATTCAGAGAAAAATAATGAAACTTCAGATGTTAAGTGCATAGATGAAGCCAATATTTATTTAAATTTCAGTTTTAAATAGAAACTTTGTGGTAGCATAATTAGAATTAACTTGCCTGCAAAACTGGGCTACAATATTTAAATTTTTGGGTTACAGAATCATTTGTAAAATATATCCCTGAGGTGATAAAACTACATCTAGGTTCTTTGTTTTGAAAACATTAAGAAATGTTGAAGACATGTCAGGGATGTATAAAAAATTTTTGAGAGACAGGAATTATCTGTTCACAGGCAGGTTTAGAAGAATCTGTTATTACAGATTATAAATAAGATTGTAAAAGGTATTTCAGCCGGGAAAATTGAGATGACAGCCGCATCTTTTCCCAGGCTCCCAGCTATTTTCTACATCCCTGCACGTGAAAATTAAAAACTTAATGCAATTGATCTTGAATAATTACATAACTTACAACAACTTAGGAAAAAATACAGAAATTCAGGAACTTTAGGTATTGTATCCTGAGCATTAACGGCTAAAGCTTCTGGAAAAAGTGAATTGTTTAGTCACTTTGATAAATTCACATCAAATTTTAGAAAACTACAAGGTATGTCAACTTCAACTTGACTTAATTTACAGAAATGACAATGTCAAGAAGTTTGATCACTGTCTATTATAGTAAAAATTTCATGCTCTTTCGACAAATTTAAAGTAGAAAATGCATATTGCTTGGCACTTTGAAACTATGTTAAAGCACTAATTTAAAACTTTGTTACAGTGTATGCTGTCTACAAAAGTTAGATGCTAAACTTTTCTCTACAAAAACCATTTTTTACTTTCAAAAACTGTATTTACAGTATATATTATTTCAGTTATTTACATAGATGTTTAAGAATCCAAAATGATGAAGTTTAAACGGATGTTTCCATTCTAAAAGACAACCCTGTTAATCAATAAAATTAAAGGCATTAGAAAAATGACATGACCTAAGAATCATCATTAATATTTGTTTATTTATTGTTATGAAATCAGAGTCAGTATGCAGTAGTTTTAGCATCAGATGGAGAGTAACTGTAAAATCTTAGAATGAATGCCCAATCCTCTTTTTTCTTTTAAGTTTCACTGATACTTTAATCAAAAAATGACTTCAAACATTTACTACTACCACCACTGATTACAGATTTTTTATAACAAATTTTTGTTAACAGAATGGCAAATCCATGTATGCATTGTGAAAGACGCCAATTGAAAGTGTTTTTCATAAAGATAACAAATTTATATGTTACACAGTGATTACTTCAAGGATAATCCTGTCCATTTATGTATGAAGTACATACAGTGCATAGAACTGATGTTCAGTACTTTTTATAAACCCACTCAGATGGAACATTATGGAAGGCTGGTTTATTTGGGGAGATATTAATCAAAAGACTTTGGATTTGTAAAGAACAACAAAAATTGCTGCCTGAAGTAGAGGAAGCTTTTGATGTTCTTTGTGTAACCTGATACAGTGGAACCCCACCATATCACCATCCCATCATTATGGCCGCATTTTTTTGGGCTCAAACTGCAAAAGCCCACTTACTGCATTTATTTGATTAACCGCCCTGGACGCTTAATGAATTTTTGGTCCTTGAGAGTGGGCACTCATTCGAATTTATTCAAATTTTCAGCTACTGCCATGAGGTTTGAGCCAGAGATGTTGCGGCTGAAAGAACTTTGCACCCACAAGAACACTGAGATTGAATCTTTGAGAAAAATTCCAATGCTCTCACAGACAATGATTCTAGAGATTGTATACCAGTAAATAAATAATAATTAACACTACTCTCGTGCACTTAATTTTTTTGGGTGAGAGGGGAAGTTGGGTGGGGTGGGGTGCTTATTTGAGGCTGGGCACTTATTAACTTTTTCTGCCTTTAGGATGGGCACTTAATCGAGGTGGGTGCTAATTCAAGTTTGGGGCCTTATTTGAATAATTAGGGAATTTTCTTATTTGAAAATCCATTAACCTGACCACCCGGTT
>OX419337.1:36123035-36223035 GCA_948470475.1 Galaxea fascicularis | reverse complement strand
GACCTCATGTAAGCCACACAAGATTCAATATATTCTGTCTCAAAAGTCTCAATGTTATAAAAGAAATGGTGAACGTGCAGCGTGCAGTTATCGAGTTATATATGCACTTGGGAGGTTTGCTAAGCACTCAAGAAGCTAGAGTCGCACTCGGCTATCGCCTCGTGCGACTCTTACGCTTCTTTCGTGCTTAGCAACCTCCCGCGTGCATATATAACTCGATAACTGCACGCTGCACGTTCACCATTTCTTAACTATACCATCTCACTGTTACCTTATTATCTTTATACTTTTCTAAAATGTCTTTCATTATATCCTGTGCATTCTCACAGAGGGCTAATATTGATTCTCGTTTTTCTTTTCTCATGTGAGGAGAGTTGATCACCGACTGCACATCATCCAAGATCTTTGCAAATGCCTTCTGGAACTTAATCTTGCATTCACTGTCATCAGGAGAACTTTGCTTATATGCTTCTAGAACACTCTGTTGGCAAAAATTTCATCAAATCAAGTTTTGTCAACATATTACAATCAAGTTTGAATTCAATAGTGGGTTAAGAATTATTTTTGCAAGAATCATCATTTTGATAAAGGCAAATAGTTGGTGGTAAATATTTCAATAAGTAATGGTCAGAGGCATGCCCATGGAGTATATACTTTGTTCATACATGGGGAAAATGTTACATGGTTAAATGAAGCCAGCACTATGTTCAAAAGGTAGAGCTACTCCTATACAAATCAACTAGGACAAGATGAGCTATGATGGCTAATGGCTGTGAGACTGTTGGTAGATTTTGAAGAACAAAGTCTTTTTTTTTAGATTCCAGCTACATGAACTGTGGTAGAAATAGCCAGAGCTCAATCCTGAATGACAGTGACAAACAGCAAAGACTGAAAGACAACAGAAATGAAATGCAAGGTCTTTCTCTAACTTGACTTGATGACTACCCTTTGAAAAGCATTGTGTTACGAAAAAATTGTTGTGTGACTTGCATCACTGTCTGGAGAGTTCGTGAATATGCTAATTTAGCCTAGAAGCTTCTTGCATATTTAATCAGCAGTTTTTTCAAGCCAATTATGTATGATGCTGTAAATAGTTTTTAATGTCGTAATGTTACTCTAATTAGGTGAGCCAAAAGTTCTAGAATGTTCTGTTATTAAGTATATAAGCCAATCAGTGTAGCTTTTAGAGAGAATGTTTTTAGTCAGTGGTGTTTATTGAAGTGTGACAGAGGTCACGACTACATTTGGCGGAGGCCATGTTTATTAAAGTGTGACAGAGGTCACGTATACATTTGGCAGAGGCCGTGTTTATTTGAGTGTGACCGAGGTCACAAAACGAACTCGTAACACATTGGTTTTACTCCCTGGATGGGTTGCTAGTCCACCACAGGACAACCAGCACGAAGTGACTAGGATTGTCCTTGCTTTTACATTAGATTCTCCATCACAGGAAACCCAGAACAAAGTCATCAGGGGTATCAATACTCTTGCACAGATGGATGACTTGTTCACCACAGGATACCCAACAAGAAAACACGGATGGGGTGACCAGATTTCTACCCTTCCCAGAGTGGTTCCTCACCCCTCAAGGATCAAACTTTGATTTTTTGTTAATTTATTTCCAACAAAGCTGATTGAGAAAAGAAGAACTAACTTCAAACTCTCCAAGATCCATAGCTAATCCACCATTTTCTGTTGAATCATCATTATGCTCATCTTGAACAACAGATGTGATTGTTGCCATGGCTTCCCTCATCTTCTTGAAAACACCTTCCCTGTTTCCCTTCGCAGACCTGGAGTCTGGATGCCGAAGACATGTCTGTAACAAGAACACCATAAATGACCTTTAATGGTAAGAAACAAAGTCCCCATTCTCTCCTCCCTCTTAAGTTTCCAATGACCCTTCTTGACAAACTCAACATTTTCAGATACAGTAGACCTGCTTGTCAAGATGAGGATTTTTAATCATTTACATTGAACAGCTGGGTAAGTGAAGAACTTTCTGAAAAATGTTACAGTTTAACAAAAAATGTCAATCTTTTTTTTTTAAACCTTTGACGTTGTCAGCAACATCATTGTAGACTTTTCAAGTATAGACCTCGCTGCTCCCATTTCTGCTTTCAGAGTGTCATCTTTTAAATCCTAAATATTCAAAAACAAACAGTGGTAAATATGTGTGGTTCTAAAAAATATCCACCCCCCCCACCCACAGAGGGTTTGTTAATGTGCACCCTCCCCCCACCAGAAGGTTTGTTGATGTACACCCCCTTACAGAAATTCCAATTTAGTTCCATACTTTTGCTTATTTGTGGATATTTTCTTGAACTGTACAATAGGCAAAATATTCAGAACAACAGGTAAGTGAGATGGTAAATATGTTAGGTGCTGTGAAGTACTAACAGATGTGATTTACAGTATTCTATATTGTCACATGCATACTAAGACAAAAGGAAGAATCTTAGTTGAAAGAATGTCGATCTTAGGACACACTGAGCCAATCACTAAGTGCTTACATTTTGTCTGTCTCCTGATAAATGAGCTAACTCCACCATGTCTGATCCAAACTGACTAAATGCTTGGACAAAATCTGTGAAAGTGTTCACACCTTCCAATTCCCTTAATCTGTCATCAACCTGTAATTTATGAGCAATAAATAAAGTAAGTAATAACCTGGCCCCCATTTGAACAAAGGTTGGATAGCGCTATCTAATTGCATTATCTACTGGATAGACTGGACAGATATTTATCTGGTGGATAGCGCTATCCAGCTTTTGAACAACCCAGCCTGTGTCACAACACCAAAAGCAACAACAACAGTTACCCCAAGAATGTCACTACAAGATTGCATAATTTTGTTCAAAATACAAGCAGTGTTTCTCAATTATTTAATTATTACACTCATCTCACTTCAGGTCTTACCACAAATTATGTGCTGAACTACAACTAGTGGCATAACAAACCACAGCAAGGTTTTAATTGAAGAATCACACTCCAACGTTTCAAGATTGACAAACTTAACCTTCAAACCATACGATCAAAATTTAAATTCTCATCTGTTAATCCTACTCATTTCCTACAGAAGTAGTTTGGAGAAATTGTTAAAATACAAAGCAAATTCATCTTGTGTGATTCTGTCCTTATTCTTGTGACCTGCATTCTGTTTTATGAAGCGTGATCACCTTTGAGTTTAGGGGTTATAAGGGAGAAACTTCTAAGGCCACAGAGTGTCATGTACAACATTAACAGCTAAAATTGAAAGGTCACGCTTCAATTAAAGTACAGTATAGAAATACCAGTAGAAGTAGCCATAGAGTTTTATTACCCAGAGAGTTTGTGGGAAGTTGATCAATATTAACAACTGCAGTGCAAGTTGGCAGATATTGTCAAATCCAACGCCGATTTCAATTACGATCAATGTTATTTGTTTCACACATGAGTGTGTAAATTATATGCATTGAAATTTTGTCAACACAGGGTGTTTAGCTATTTGCGAGGTCACTCAAGAAGTTAACGTGATCCGGCGTCTAACACACAGAAAAACTGTGACCTTTAAGTGTCTACCACCCTTGAAATGTTGAGAAATACAAAATGCTGTGGGGGATGCTCTTAAGATTGTCGTACTAATGACATAGAGTAAACAAACGTTGGCTTTTCAAAACCTGTTCCTTCAACTGTTTGCAAACAGTTTCTACAAGGATTTAAAAGGACAAAGATACGACTCTTTAGGTGGGCACGATGTGTTTAGTTTATATAAACACCGTAATCCAATTGTTCAACATTCTCGATTTAGGTTAAGTTAAAAGTTTGTAAAGAGAACTTCGATTTGCAAAGACCACATTAAACGTCGTTTTCAGTTTAACCGACGTACGAAATCAGTCATTTCGTAATTTTTGAATACTTTTTAAGCCCGCCCTTTCGTTCCAATCGTTCATTTCAATACATTACCGGCATAACTTCAACTTCTCGATTTACATGAATGGAATATTTTTAACTGCACATTTACTGTACAGTACACCAGATCTGACAGCAAAAACCCAAACAAGTTTCTCTTCTGATCTTCCTAAATTAAGCCAAAATGAAACCAAATTCATCACAGCCAGGTTACCCCTACGCAAAAAACTTAACGTCTTCTATCTGTTACCAATCAGGAGAAAAACCGCCTGGTGGAATATTATGAATAAAATATTAAGACTTACTTAAATATTATTCGTTTTCGCCTAGAAATGGCGAGAACGCATCGATTAACTTAAAAATGCTTCCAACTTCATGCGCAATTGAAGTAATCAACTCAACAAGTCTTGAACCTTTTTTTTAAACAATTGTTCAAGTCGAAATAAGCAACAGAATAAACAACCTTGAAGTTGAACAAGTAATCTGCAATTAACGAACCTCGCGACCTTGTGCACGCCAGACACCTAGACAAACTCCCGCAAAGTTGAAAATTCAGTTTCAACACAAAACATTCCTTACCTTTTTGACGGCTTTCAAAAGCCTTTTCACTACAACAGAGTCTGCGATAATCAAAACTCGTGTTACGGCCGACAGCAACGAGCGAGCGGCCCTGACCATGCCACTTTTATCGGCGGCGTTCACTCCGTCATCGCCAACAACATCTCCAGCCGTACTTGTGAGATCAAAAATTGCCTGGCCTGATTTTTTCGCTTCTTCACACGCCTTGCGCATTTCAGAAGCCACATCTTCGTTTTCCTCAGCGATCTGCTCGCCAACACTGACAAACCGGTCGACAGCAAATGCTACAACTTTGCCGATTTCGTGGATTGCCTTACGGGCTTTTTCAGATCTCCGTCCGTTGTCTTTGTGGTTGACAAGGGTTGTTATCTGCGAGCAAGAGAGAAAACCACAACATGTTACAGACGACTTCAAAATGAAAGTCTAATGAGTTAAATCAGAGCTCAAACAACACTACAGCTGAGACAAAAGAGAAGTTCTTTTTCCCTGCAAGCATGGATACTGAAATCCAAAGAAGTTACTCTATCTTTCGTTCAAATTAAGAAACAGAAACCGTCACCTGAGTCACTAAGGGCACTAGCGTCTGTTCCACTGACTTACTGCGGATTTCCAAGTTTTCAGAGTCCCACTTTTCCATTTTAGATGGGGATAGATTGTTCTAAAAGGCCCAAAAAGGCTCTTTTAGTTTGAATCCAACTCAACTCGCCGCCATATCGACTTCCGATTTCATAACACTGCTTCTTGGCGGTACGTGTCAATCAACGATTCACGCATGACTTCCCACTCTTCAATGGTTTCAGTACGGCCGCATATTTTTGACGCCAACGTCCTTTCAAACATTTTGCCGCAAAAAATGGAGCTCATCTGAGGCTTATCTGAAATTGGTTATTTTTTTCAGCGTATATATATTTAAACAAAGTCCTTCATACCTTTTCACAGGCATCATTTTTTGGCGTTTATTCATTGATAAGTGTGAGTGCTAGCCTGCGTGCAGCCGGGCGTGCAAACGGTCAGACTGGCTGTAATGTCAAGCTATCTCCGATCAAAATTAAAATGAGTACAACAAAAAAATTAAACTGCCTTTGAATCTAGGACAGCAGGCGTATCAAAAAAGACTCTCACTTTAACTTTTTTTTTTATCTGGCTTTTGTTCAGTTACTCAGACGAGAAGGGGGGGGGACTACTCCCCGGACTTCGTGGTAGGGGTGTGCCGCGTGGTTCTCCAAATCCTGACCCTATTTCAGACTAAAATATGCCATTTTTCACACCCGTTTTCAGACCTGGGGGCCGTTTTCTCGAAGCTCCCGGCAATTATCGAGCCCGTTAAGCAGTTTTGTTCTCCATTCCAGAGTTTTGAAAATTATGTAGTAAAGTTATCAGCTAAAGAAACAAACTGGACTTTATAAGAGGTCAGAACACACCCTACTTTTATTGAGATTTTAAGTTCAAAATATGATTTGTGGACCCGGTTAAGTTACCGGGACGTTCGAGAAACGGGCTCCTGGCCTTTAAAATCCATATCCGTTTTCAGACCTGGTCTGGCCTGTCACAATTTTTCCTCTGGCTTTATTGTAAGCGTAATTGAGGCTTGGCATCGGGGCCGAAGTCAATAATTGGTAAAATTGAGCTCTATTCTCATTTGAAGTACACCCTCGCGGTTCTCTTGAAAACCATACCCGATTTCAGACCAAAATAGTCAAAATCTAAACCCGATTTCAGACCACACCCTTTGGGGCGGCACATACCTATATAGCTCATATAGGGGAGTATCCCCCGGGAAATCAAATCACTGCCACTAATTTGGGTAATTTAGGCGTTTAAGGGTCAAGGGAACCCTGATTTCTACCCGGCCTTAATACATGATTAAGTGCTGAAAGTTAAACGCTTTCCAAGGTCGGAATTACCCGCCATATAGATTTCTGATTGAAGGAAGTGATCTACCTGATGTATTTTTTAAGTCCATATCGCTTTTCACAGCCAAATTAATTTGGTCGTGTTTTAGGAAGTCACGATATCCACTTTTACAATCTTCAAACTTTGCTGCGGGAAGACTGCTTGAAATATTAAAGTCTTACGAACATGAATGATTGGAATTCTTCAACCGCGTTAATACGTGATGGCTTACTACAGTGGTGTGTAGGCTGATTTGCTTTTGATCGCTTCCGCATCTGACCAGGGATGGTAAATAGATAATGAGCGAGCTTAGCCGTTCCCACCGGTTAAGGAAAGCGAAACCGCTCATTAAAACCACCCATGAGAAAAAACAATCAATCATGCCTGCTCTTAACGCAGAGACTTGCTCTTGTGATAGTTAATAGCTCTCCGTTTTGTTATAAAATCATTCCAATTTTCAATCCTATTAAGTTCTAATAGGATCATGCAGAAATGTCTAAGTCGCAACGGAATTCACGCGACTTTTGACAGCCGCGAAACGATTAACCCTTAATTATTATGAAAACTGCCGCCATAAGGTTTCAATCGAAACTTCCCAAGCACACCCTCTACGTCAATTTTTGCGGTCCATCTATCCTACGGTAGTCATGACCGTAGCTCTTTGACCTGCGTCAGTTGCCTCTGTGAGTTTACACTCATTAATCCATCGATCGCGTGATTCGCTGATTTTTCAACAAATAACCACAGAACCCATAATATCAATTTAAACACTCCCAAATTCCAGAGACAAAAATATAGAATATCCTGCTTTCCACCATGGCTATTTTTGTCGTCATCATCATCATCGTCATTAAGGCACAGTGATGATAGCGCTCGATCGCCTTTCACCAATGTGTCCGGGGTTCGATTCCCGGACTCGGTCGGCGTCATAAGTCATAAGTTTGTTTATCGAATCCAACATTTGATTTGATTTAGTCTCTGCAATTAATAGAGCATCTGTGCTCGGCTAGAGAGATTTGAGACTTTGATAAAGTGATTGTCCGTATCATGATCACGATCATCATCATCTTCATGTCTGGCCCTTGTGCCACGAAGCGTCGGGTAGGAAACCTTTCCTGATTGCATGCAAGCCGTGTGGTTTCTAGCATCGCTGATCGTTTTGGCTGAACCTGTTCTTTGACAGACTTTTCATCACAATGCAAAGTATACCAACATGTTGTTCACCCAAAGTTACGATCAAACCAGACTAAACTTCACTGAGGCAGTTTCTCTCTTATTTTTAGAAGAATCGCACTTCAACCAATTCTGAATGACTTGGTGGTTACGCGGGGTTTTTGGTTAACAGTGGTTCTTGCGGGTTGCTGGGCATGACTTGAGTTTTTTAAATTTTTAGCAGACCTTTACGCTTGGTGTCCTCAGCCTACACATATGCATGGACATCGATTTGGGATGTCATCGATATCAGCAAAGTGGGACTGCATTTGCATTTGCAATTTGACAGTAACAGCGCAGTTCATTTCAACTTTCACTGAAATTCTTCAAGTGGTAACGCTGCCGCATCATTACAGTATATGGGTCCCTGGCGACCGGGCAGCCATTGAATTGCAGTGGAGTCTCATTTAGGCAAGGGTTCAAATAAACTGCTGATGTATCAGTGTAGTGTATTAACTCTCTTAAATCGCTACATCAAAATGTAAATTGTTATTTGTAGTCCCCTACATAATTGCTATAGAACGAATCTGTCATCTGTTAATTCTCGTCATAAAATTCGATGCGGATCACTCCAGGCTTTTGGGGGTTAAAGGTATGAAAACGAATACGTTACCTGTCAGTCCCCTGCGTTTATCGATGAAGAGAAGACTCTCTTGGTGAATTTCAGTTGCGATGGCCTCGCGCAGATTCTATATATAAGTAAACAAAAACAAGCTTTAAAAAAAAAAAAAAAAAAAAAAAAACTCAGCCGGTAATAGTAACACCGTGTTTGGAGCGCTGTACCCTGACGATTAACCCCGAGATTTTTAAATGGGGGGCCGCGTTGGACTGCCATCGCGCATCGGCGGACCGCTCGGTACTAGAAGCTTCTGGGGCCTTCCCCCCCCCCCCTCCTCCCTTGAAATTTTAAAAATAAAATTTAGGTTGTCCAAGAATATGTTTCGTGCGTTTTGAGGGTAGTCTGATACGAAATCGTGAAACTTGAACATATCTCTCAAACTTTAACTTTTAATTAATTCAAAATGGATTTTGGACAACAGCAGCCGTTTAAGTTACATGTTATTGACGAATTATTTACAACTGTTGAATATACTGATGAAAAACTCATATTGCCACAGCTAATTAAAAGAATAGGCAATCATACAGAACATGAAAGAAATGGAGACACAAAACAGATAGTTTTTTAAAGTGAAATGATCGTAATTACCCCGCCCCTAGTATGCTTCACATTAAAACTGGACTATTAATTCTTTTTTTTCCCAGTTTAAATTAATTCACCCGCTTCCGTACTAAAATTAAACAGCCTTCACTGCAACTAAAGAGTACCATCAGGACTTTTTTTTGTCTTCAGTTATATTCGAGAGCTAGTAAATATACGTTTTCCTATTCTTATGTCTGTGTCTGCTTTCGTAGTCATTCAAACAGCGAACATCACGTTGCCAATCAACAGGTTGCTTTCTCGTATATTCCATCGAATAATACAGCTTACTGGCTCCCCGCTTACTGTGCTTTTGGGTAGATATGCAACGATAACCATAATTAAAAGAACACAATCGGACTGTTTGAACTTATGACCGCAATGCATTTTTTTTATGAAAGCGTGTAAATAGAGGTGACCTTAGCAGTTTTGAGCCAACTGCCATATCGCGTGAGACGCACCTCCTAAATCGATAAATCGAGAATCCTTCTATTTATTGTTCTATGAGTCATCACTAAGATAGTCCGTGAGACTGTCATAAGAACTTTAAAGAACTTTTAAGAACTTTAACGCAATATCACTTAACTAAGTTGGTCCCTAAGTATTTCATCTATTTTAGGAAGTTATGTTATCATACTGATGACCTTTGATTTTTTTAACATGAAATGGACAATGAAGTCATATATATGATTATCAATTTAATTATCTGGCGAATATTCATTTTTCAGTCAAGTCTCGTCACTTCCAACATTCCATTAAAACTTTTGTTTCAGTGTGAGGTTTGGTGATCCTGTTGAAGTACATTGTTTGTTAGAGACAGAAACCAACAGAAAGGAATCAAAATTTCGCTGCCCGTAAATCCATCTATTTGTAATTTGTTTACTGTATAAAGCATTATTTTATATTGTGATTTAATTAAGCATTTTAGGTTCTTGAAAAAGAAAAAAACTTTTAAAGGAATATCATTCAGGCAACATAAGGCAATCTATAGCTAGTGAGAAACTGGGATGCCTTTTCATCGATTCCTGATTCGGACTCAACGACTGTACAAATGTTTGAGCTTTTCTTTGTTCAGTGTCATTGTCAGCCTAAACTGGATCTACCCTGTCAATCAGACAAGAAGTCGGAACATTTTGAAAGTCCTGGCGAATAAAGACCTCACTGTGTTTCGGCTCAGTAAAGTTTAATTCACTCATTTCATTGAGCCACATTGCTGTCATGTTGTTTGGTTTTCGATTAAACCAGTAATCGTAGTTAACAAGGCGGGATCGGGATTTCCGCTTTCGTAGGGAGCGAAGCCTCAGCTAGAACATGGCGGAAAAAGAGACGCGAAGACTTAATTTGAGGGAAAGTCTTGATTTCCCTGATTTCTTCACCCGAGTTTTGGGACTGAATATTAAATTAAGAAGTAGACAGTTGGCTCCACATTTTAAAACGCAAACGTATTCAGAGTTCAAGGAATCGCTCAGAGCTCTGAATTCTTTTTATCAGCTCAGTATAAGGATCAAGGGTCCTTGTCAACCGGTTCCTCAGTTGAAAGCGAGTTAAATATTTGAAAATAACTTCGTGTTCTGAATCAGGAGCAGAACAGACAAAACTGGCGAGAGTTCAATTTTTGAACAACTAATAGTGTTTTCTTTCTTTTTGACAAGTTAATACCATTTAAAATGATTGCATTTAATGTTTAGCGCTAGCCACGCGAAACGTTTCAAGGGCTCTGTAATTTTACTTTTCTCCTGTTGATAGTTCCACTTACGTCATCTGAGGCAACTGCCTCACAATACAAATAATGACTTTTGAAAAGGTCTTGTCACAGCCAGCTCCTCGCTTCACGGCTGATTAACTTTTCCTTTTGATATTTAAACTAAACTGAGTGTTTTGTGCCCAGCTAGGGCTTGAAAAAACCAAATATGGAACAAGCACTTGACAAATATATCAACATTAAGTGTTTCGATCACAGACTGTACTATATTGTATTGAGACATTTTCAATTTATTTGTCGGATAAATTTTTCTTTTGTTTTGACCCTCCATAGTTCGGTTGAGGATATTTTTTTTGAGAGGCGAAGTACGTGGAGGTAACGTCGTATTAATTTATTCGCAGATGTGTAGATTTCTCACGCCCACTCAAGGCCAATGTCCCGGATTCAACCCTACTTAATTTTAGCTTGTGGAGGCTAATTTAGAGGACTTAGGTAGGTTGGCGGAGGTAGTGGCCTGTTTACATCTGTGGAAAGCTTATCTTTGCGAGGTAACTTAACATGTTTTAGTCCTACGGCAGATAGTTTACATCGGATGACATCGCGTCGTTTCTTGAAATTCTCGCTTTTCGAACCACTTAATTGTTCTTTTATAGCGAACTTTTGGGCACACTGTTGACAGTCAACACCCTTCTCGCTTTGAACTATACTCACATACTGTTTGCTGTACTTTTCAGCGTATTTGTTTTGCAAAGATTTCCCTTTTTTAGTAAGTCATTTTCGTAGAATTGTCGTGTTTATCTTCCTTAATATTGTTCAAATGATCGAACGACACAAACACGAATTTTAATTTCTGCTCCTCGACGAGCGCGCGAACAGATCTGCAAGAAAATTAAACCCTGATCTAAGCTTATATTTTCCTGAATTGCTCTGTGAATAGACGTTTATTACGTTTTATAGAAGATCATAGCGATCCATGTAAAATTGTGATGTTGTCAGTCCACAATTTAGGTGAATGCATATAATAATACATTTCTGACGGTGTTAACATGGCGTCTAAACTAGCAGAACCGATGCCTTATTCGTTGCTATAGTGAGCTGCAGTTTTCAGTACGTTGCCCGCGGCGAGTTTGCTTCCAATTTCTAGAAATTAGCGGGCGTCATACTTCGATCAAGCTAGAAATTGATTCAGTTGAGCGATCCACAATTTTTTCTCCCGCATAAAATATTTTTTCATAACTACATGTAAGTTTGATAGTTTGTATGCAAAATATTAAAAATATTTCGATACTCAATCAATAATTTAGGCAGCGATTTCCCTGTTTTCGAAAACCAATTCGTGCCCCTCGCAGCCAAAGATTTGTTGCCAATAAAATATGCTAAAATGTCCTGAGTACGTACTAATTAAATTTCAGAACAATCAGGATAAAATAGTTTTAATACACTTGGGAATATTTAAAGACAGCGTTTTAATATTTGGTTTTACTGTAGTTACTACTTTTAACGCCGGTAATGCTAATGAATTTTGACATTCTCCGGGATAAATTATTTTAGTTAGTCACAGCTGAATATAGATTGGCTCAATTTTCATCCTACAAACCACCTCTTTTTATTGTTGAAATAGATAAGACAAACGCAATGGCAGAAATTGTGTCTATGGTGCTTGCTGTACTAGTGTACATAGAGATTATTGTGGAAATTATCCAGTACCTTGATCAACAGGTCCATCGTATCATGTTTTGGTCATTTTGTGGTTTCTTTGTGTTTTTATACCAGGTTTTTTAAACCACAAATCTCCAGCATACTAGATTATTCCAATTATTGGCACTTACAACTGTCACACAATCACAATGATATAAAACCGTGCACAGTCTTATGCACGGAAGATTTCAGTACCTGAGAGTGTAAGGGTGAATGTCAATGATACAGGCCGGGGTCTGGGTATATTGATTGGATGTAAACCTGATTCTGCTTTCCTTCTTAAGTAAAATAATGAAAGGCATGTTTTTGTGACTTGTAAAACACTGAGTTTAAACAAATTATTATCTGCATTTCTAGTATTTTTTTAAGGGCGATTCTGGAAACCTGTGACCTTTGCACAAGAGTTGTAACGGTTTAATCAGGAGCTACACTGATAAATTTATTGATCAGTTTGTTTAATAGACCTAATCAAGAATTTTAAACTATTTTTTTACTGGATATTTAATTCTTATTAGTGAGAGAATGGAGGATTCTTCATATTTGAAATTCTCAGTTTTTTAATCATTAATTTATGTATTTGTTAATTAAAGTTTATTTATTTATTGTGCACTTTGTACATTTTTTTAATGCAATTTTAATTACAGGATGCAACATTTACACTACACGCAGTACTGATACGTATACTATACTTTCGTTTACACTTGCGCAATTGTGCATAATGAGAATCATATTTTGTTATGATTATTTTTATTCCAATTCTCTCCTGTAATGAAAATAAAAGAAACAACTCAGTGTTTGAACGTGAAACTGACTTTACATTTTAGAATTATACTATGCAACATTAATTTCATATATCTGGGAAATTGCAAGAAATGTTACATTTGCTCCAAACTAATAATTTAAAGGTGTTACTCAGTTGGAAGTCAAAATGACCCTATTCAGAAATAAGTCTGGTTCTGGCTACTTTTTATATCAAGTGCGAGTCCATAGACACGTGGCATAAATTCTGCTGATGTCATAATAATAATAATAATAATTATTATTATTATAAATTATTACCGGGTATTTATAGAAAGTGGCCTTGAAATGATATTAGGTTATCAACATTCTTATCAACAGAATTCCCATATAAAACATCTACAATATGCCAGTGGCAGATTCTACACCAAAATCATTCCCTGGTGCCGGACTGAAACCAGGGTTGGAGATCTGGAGAATAGAGGTATTTATTATACAAAACTCAGCAATGTTTTTTATTGGTCTAGAGGAGTTTACAGTTAAAGTATAGATCCCATTTGTCAGTGCACTCTGTATAGTACTGATACACAGAGTACTTACAAATATACGTCACCAGGTTTTGATGTAAAATGCATGCATAATCAGAGTACACACCCACTACCATATTGAATCTGACCTATTTGTTAAATTGACAACAGGGAAAACAGCATTTGTTTGACCATGCCATAATAACTGGATTCTTGACTGCACTGCATCTTCAGAAGAAACTGAAAAAACATTCTTTGAATTACAGTTTTTCAAGCCTGTGAAAGTGGACCCAAAACGATATGGGAAGTTTTACAAGGGGGATTCATACATCATATTGGAGGTAACTTAAAGTATATCATTCAGGGGTTTCATTTGGGGCCAGACGCCAGACGTAATGTTTGCTTGTTTGATATATTATAATATTCTGAAGCGGTGGTAATGACCATTATTATATCTCTCAGTTAGTACACATGCTGTGATTGGACAATTTTGCAGGCCGTATTCTGCTGTATGGCCTGCTAAATTTCAAATGAACCTCTGAGATGTAATAAATATCTTACTAACCTCGTTTTCTTGGTCAGTAATGTAAGTTACAGATCCTCTTTTTTCCCACTGATTTTTGGCCAGCACGCATAAGTGAATGGGAAAAAAACTCGGTCTGTAACTTACAGTACGGACCTCAAACTCAGTTAGTAAGACTCTGGTAGAAGTAGTCTGACATCTGCTTGTTTAACATTTGAATCTAGTACTTCAAAATGTTACTGAAAAAACCCTGGTATACATGTATCTGTTATTATGTGTTGAGTAATGCACTCTTAAGTTGAAAAGGGTATATTGAGCTGTACACATTATTTAAGGCTTTTGTGATGGGCCAGCTGGGCCAGGAATTTTTTTCAGTCTGGACATTTTGAAATGTAAAGCCTGGTTGATATTTACAGGCTGCAGTGAGTCTGTGACATGGTCATGGATCAGTCTACATCACGCCGCAGACATCGTCTGTGGCAGTCTATGACACACAGTCTGGTTGATCGGAAGAGTTGAATCTTGATCTACTCTCTGGTGTGCCGCAGACTGCCGCAGATGCTAGGGACAAATGTTTCCATACATTGTGTATGTCTGCACTGTGACACAGACCAAAAAGATTATTGCTGATCATGTCGACCATGATGTCACAGACCATTAAGATCATATTCCTTGACTCTTTGATAGAAAAGCAGGAAGCTGACTTTACTGCAGGGGCTAGAATGCCTGACCTCATGTTGTCTTTCCCTTCCTACTTCAAAACATAGTGAAGTCCGGCACTATTTTGCAAAAGATATGCAAGTACACTGTGCATGTTTCTGTTACCTTGGCTACCTGACTGATGCGTCAATATTAGTATTCCCCAGCTGTGTGCTAAAACTGCATGTAAGATTTTTAGTACACAGCTGAAGAATTATTTGGAAGCTATGACTCACTAACTTTTTTGAATCAATACAGCTATTGTTCAGAAGTGAGCACTGGTGTCATGCCTGGAAGATTTAGCTCTGTTAGTACATGATTGTGCACATAGATCTTGTTGCATGTTCAGATTGTCTGCAGAAACAATTTTGATTTGGTCATTGTAGGCCATAAGGGCATGATTCAAGGCATGCATTTTCTCTATTTTTCTGTCTTTGCTTTTACCATGATTAATTTTTGCAGTTGATCAATAGGATGGATTATACATGTAGCGTAATTATTAACATTGGAGTTCCACTTTTAGAATTTACTTACTGTAGCAAAAAGTGTCTTAATGGACATGCATGTACATTTACTCAAAATTGAATTACAATAAACTAGCACTTAACATTCAAAGCAACTCGCCTGAATACAGGCTAGCTGTGGCCTCTTGTTTTTTATTTTTCAATTATCTTTAGAATTAATTTTCAGTGCCAGTGTTTTCAACCCAAAAATGTCAAATATTTTGTTTCAGACAATATCTGTTGGGAGTCGTGCAAATATATTCTTTTGGCTGGGTCCAGAAACCTCCCAGGTGAGATGAAGATGATGACATTGCCTCAATCCAAAATAACCTGAGGAATAAAATTAATGTTCACTTCACAGGAAGCTGATGTGCAAGGGATGTCAGCATGACATTAATTCTCCTTTCTAGCTGCTATATATTTCCTTGTACAGTAGTTAAGAGAATTTGATGGTATATCAAGGAGGGTTGTCCAATACACACGAACTAAGTCGGGTCGACTTTTTGGTGTAGACGACCCGTCAAGCGGAAGTCAGGTCGTGGTCCGAGAGGAAGTAAAGTAACAGGAAGTTCCTATGTGAAAGAAGGTTGGAGGAACCGTTTGTAAAACGGTGACGGGTCGTGACGACCCGTCTAGTTTGTGACGAGCCGTCATTTGAAATGTCGACCCGTCTTTTAGAAATGTCAGGTGGTGAGAGACTTAGAAAAAATCGCATATGTGGAGCACACCGTTGGGCGCGAGACCGTGTAAAATGTTGACGGGTCGTGACGACCCGTCTAGTTTGTGACGAGCCGTCATTTGAAAAGTCGACCCGTCTTTTAGAAATGTCAGGTGGTGAGAGACTTAGAAAAAATCGCATATGTGGAGCACACCGTTGGGCGCGAGACCGAGAAAAATGTTGACGGGTCGTGACGACCCGTCTAGTTTGTGACGAGCCGTCATTTGAAAAGTCGACCCGTCTTTTAGGAATGTCAGGTGGTGAGAGACTTAGAAAAAATCGCATATGTGGAGCACACCGTTGGGCGCGAGACCGTGGAAAATGTTGACGGGTTGTGACGACCCGTCTAGTTTGTGACGAGCCGTCATTTGAAATGTCGACCCGTCTTTTAGAAATGTAAGGTGGTGAGAGACTTAGAAAAAATCGCATATGTGGAGCACACCGTTGGGCGCGAGACCGTGGAAAATGTTGACGGGTCGTGACGAACCGTCTAGTTTGTGACGAGCCGTCATTTGAAATGTCGACCCGTCTTTTACAAATGTCAGGTGGTGAGAGACTTAGAAAAAATCGCGTATGTGGAGCACACCGTTGGGCGCGAGACCGTGGAAAATGTTGACGGGTCGTGACGACCCGTCTAGTTTGTGACGAGCCGTCATTTGAAATGTCGACCCGTCTTTTAGAAATGTCAGGTGGTGAGAGACTTAGAAAAAATCGCGTATGTGGAGCACACCGTTGGGCGCGAGACCGAGAAAAATGTTGACGGGTCGTGACGACCCGTCTAGTTTGTGACGAGCCGTCATTTGAAAAGTCGACCCGTCTTTTAGAAATGTCAGGTGGTGAGAGACTTAGAAAAAATCGCATATGTGGAGCACACCGTTGGGCGCGAGACCGTGTAAAATGTTGACGGGTCGTGACGACCCGTCTAGTTTGTGACGAGCCGTCATTTGAAAAGTCGACCCGTCTTTTAGAAATGTCAGGTGGTGAGAGACTTAGAAAAAATCGCGTATGTGGAGCACACCGTTGGGCGCGAGACCGTGGAAAATGTTGACGGGTCGTGACGACCCGTCTAGTTTGTGACGAGCCGTCATTTGAAATGTCGACCCGTCTTTTACAAATGTCAGGTGGTGAGAGACTTAGAAAAAATCGCGTATGTGGAGCACACCGTTGGGCGCGAGACCGAGGAAAATGTTGACGGGTCGTGCCGACCCGTCTAGTTTGTGACGAACCGTCATTTGAAAAGTCGACCCGTCTTTTAGAAATGTCAGGTGGTTGCGTATGTTGAGTTCACCGGAGGCCGCGAGACCGTGGAAAGTGTTGTCGGTTGTATCGTACCGTTTGTGATGAGTTGCATTTGAAAAGTCGACCCGACTTTCGGAAATGCTGGTGGTGGGAGTCTTTGAAAAATTCGGGTATGTCGAGCCAACGGAGGATGTGTGTAGCGTGTTTGTGGCCCCACTTTTATAGAACGCGGAATCAATACATTGTGCGTAGCGCGTTTGTGGCCCCAAGCTTTTAGAACGAGGAAGATACATACTGTACATAGTGCGTAGCGTGTTTGGGCCCCCAGTTATAGAACGAGCGATATGCATTGTGCGTAGCGTGTTTGTTGCCTCCACTTATACAACGAGGAATATACATTGTGCGGAGCGCGTTAGTGGCCTCACGCTTACACAACGAGGAATATAGTGTGTAGAGAGTTTGTGGCCTCACGCTAATAGAACAAAAATATATATTGTGCGCAGCTTTCTCGGACTTCACGCTTATAGAACGAGGAATTAACAGTGCGCGCAGCGTGTTTGTGACCTCACGCTTATAAAACGTGGAATATGCATCGTGCGCTGCGTGTTTGTGACCTCACGCTTATAGAACGAGGAATATACACTGTGTGTAGCGTGTTTGTGGCCTCGCGCTTTTACAACGAAGAATATACATTGGCGTAGCGTGTTTGTGACCTCACGCTATAGAACGAGGAATAAAAACTGTGTAGCGTGTTTGTGGCCTCGCACTTTTAGAACGAAGGATTTACTTTGTGCTTAGCGTGTTTGTGAGCTCACGCTTATAGAACGAGGAATATACACTGTGTGTTGCGTGTTTGTGGCCTCGCGCTTTTAGAACGAAGAATATACATTGGTGTAGCGTGTTTGTGACCTCATGCTTATAGAACGAGGAATAAACACTGTGTGTTGCGTGTTTGTGGCCTCGCGCTTTTAGAATGAAGAATATACATTGGTGTAGCGTGTTTGTGACCTCACGCTTATAGAACGAGGAATAAACACTGTGTTGGATCGAACACCTTATTTGTTTTAGTGGCCTCAGTTAGTATTCCCCTGGGCCTGTTTTACGCGGGAATTTAGGTCCGCAATTTGCATTTTGTAAGCGACACTTGGCAAATGTCATTTTCTGTTTTTACACGTTTGAACCTTCAACGAGACGCACTGCTCGTAATTGTCAGTTCTTTCAGTCGCCGGTAGTCTGCCAGAAAATCGTACTAAGCTTCCTCTAAACGCGCCACAACAATTTAAAACCTTCTTCGCCTCGTCAGTAGCTGTAGCACGACATAGTGGAAAGTGTTTTTTAATTAATTGCGTGAATTCACCTTTTGGGCGCTAGATTTCACGTGTAGTGTCACGTGACTTATGATGTAAACAAACCGCGAAAGTTCGGACATCCGTAGGCGAGCACGTACGAAAAGATTACAGTTCTCTACGTGCTCTTATTTCGAATTTCCCCATACTAATATACATTTTCCCACTGCTTTCAAATAGTTCTATGTTCAAAATGTCAGAGAAAAAAAATAAAACCAATTTCAACGGAATGAGTGTGGCAGAACTTAAAAAATATTTGCAGGAACGCGGAGTTTCAGTGAGCGGATATCTAAAACCCTCGCTCGTGGAAATCGCTGCCGCAGTCGAAAGAATGGTTTTACCCGTGGATCCAAACTTCGAAAAAGATCAAGCCAATGATGCAGATAAATTAATAATTCATGATATGTTAATTCCCAATCCATTTTCCCTGAAGACCGAAAACGACTTCAACTCGTCGCCGCCATTCGGGTTGTACGACATATTCAACTATTTAATTTACCACTCCACTGAATACGACAAGCAGGGACTCGCCGCTTACAAGTCATTCGAAGATTATCGCTTATTCATCGATGGTTATGTGGAATCTTTACTGACTGCACCGTTGAATCAAGAAGGCGTCCATGTATATGTTGCCAAAGTGCGGCCATTTATGAAAACGAAAACGGACGAAGGAAAGGAGTTCTATGATCTCTGGTTTATTCTTGAGGGAAGAGGTGCAAACCGTGGCAGTGTTCTTCAGGCGAGATGTAAGTGTAAAGGTGGTCGAGATGGGGGTTGCAAGCACATTTCTGCTGCTATGTACGCCCTAGAAGACTTGTTAAACACTCGTGGTTCAGATAGTTTAACCAGTGCCCCATGCATTTGGGTTAAAAAGCCAAAAGCCGACACTCGACCGTGTGAAGTCAAAAATCTTGTAATCCAAAAAGCTAAAAAACCTTCGTACAACAAACGAAAACGTAAACACGCGTTTCCTCAGAGTGTTGATATAGATGTTCGTGCTCCTGAGGACACCAATTCTCCAGATGAAGAGTATCTTAAAGTATTTACTGAGAAGATGTGCCAATTAAAAACTGACAGACCTGTTATCTTGCCCCTTTTCAAAAAACTTTATTGCACCCCAGAGACAGACACACTGAGTGATGAATTTCATGCTGCAATAAATGAAAACAAGACTGGCATCATGCAAAATAAACTTCATGAGGTCTTGACAAACCATCCAGAGGTTTCATCTGAAGAAGTTTTGAAGCTGCTTTCCTTCAGTGATGCAGAAAGGGAGCATGTGGAGACCACAACCTTAAAGCAATGGCAATGTGAGGAGTGGTATATGCACAAGACAGGCTTTATAACTGCTTCCAAGTGCAAGCGAGTCTACACCAGGCAGCAGACACTAGAAAAAAATGATGGTGAAAGTGCCACAAAGTTGGTAGAAGAAATTGCATCTTCCAAGACACCTTACATTCCTTCTGCACAACAGGAAAGGGAACCACAAAATGCCAGGGAGTGGGGGTTATTTCATGAAGAGAGTGCTCGCAAGGCTTATCAGCGTGTTGCCAGTCACACCCACCACAAACTGGAACTGGTCTCAAAAGGCTTTTTAATTTCGGAGTCAAAGCCTTTCCTTGGTGCGAGTGTTGATAATATTCAGACATGTCAGTGTTCCAATGGGTGTCCATTAAAAGTTGTGGAGTATAAATCCCCCTGGAAACATAAAGATCTAACCCCCAAAGAAGCTTTCCTAACACCAGAAATTGGTGGTACTAAAAATGGAGATGAGTTTGCTTTGAAACCTACTTCAAAGTACTACTTTCAAGTCCAGCTTCAAATGTTTGTAAGTGGGCTGAACCTGTGCATCTTTGTTGTCTGGACCAGAAAAGGAATCTTCTTTGTTGAGGTGCCCTACAACCCAAACTTCATGTTTGATGTATGTGAGAAACTTGAGAGGTTTTGGATCAGCCAGGTTCTCCCTTACATGGTGTCTGAAGTTTTGGGGGCAGTATTATCAGGTATATACAATATGGACTTCTATTTTTTTTAAATAAATTGAAAAGCCTTATCAAACCATTTTTAAAGACAATGCATAAAATAGCCATATTCTGAAGAACTTTTTTATTACTTTTACAGATTCTTTACACTCTAAGGTATGTTCTTCTCAAGATACTAGTTGTTTACAACAGACCAACAGCTCATCTCAGCTGCCCAGCTGTGCTTCTGATGAGACAAGTAACCCTCAAGGGGCCAGCTCACAAGCAGATACCAGTACTGTCCAAGACACCAGTACTAGTACCAGTAGTGCTGTGCATGAAGTTATAGATCTGACGTCCAACTCACAGTACAGTTCCTCTACCATACCTCCAGACAGTGTTGAACTTTCCGGCCTCCAAATCTACAAAACAGATGTGGAAACTGTCAAACCAAAAGAAATGATTACTGACACAATAGTATTGTTTTTGTTCAAGTGAGTATGACATATTTCACTGTATATGAATCATTTTCCTGAGAGCTAGAACTGGTGCTACACACTCTCTGCCCCCACAAATATATATTTTAGCCAAAAAGTGATTAATTTATTTTAATAATTTGTGGTTTCAGGCAACTACCACAGTGTACATATCCAATTGTAAGCACCTTTTTCTATACCACTTTATGTGGGGAGCAAGATGTAGGTCAAACAACCTCAAGGTACATATTTATATAAATTGATATAATTAAAACCTTATCTAAAACTAAATTACTCTAATACACATAATTCACTAAGTTGAGGTCATCGATCTATTATTTTTAATTTTAGAATGGTTCGTTTAACATCGGCGGAGAAGTTTTTTAGGGCACCCCTGTTGAACAGTGAATATGTGTTCATTCCCATAAACAGAAGGTCAGTAGCATTACAATATGTTATAGCGAAAAGGGAACATGGTGTTAAAAATATCCTATCTAATTTTTTATTTTATTTTCTTGTTATAGTTTACATTGGCTCTTGGTTGTCTTAACCCCATGGTAAGGATATACTACAATAGCATTGATATATCAAAGACTCAATGAAATAAAATTTGAAAAACCAATTTCTGTACCTACAGGCACTTTCTGATAATGGACTCATTGACATGGGACATTAGCATAAGGCAGGAAGAAATCTACAATATCAACAGGTATTGATTTTCTTTTCAGTTTTCTACAAACAGTAGTAGTACACTTTTACTAAGTTTGGATTTCGTTATTAGCTTCTTGGAACATCTAAGTGCAGGCAGTGGAATACCCTCCAAAACAAGACAACGGGCAAATCATGTGCTAAAGGTATACAAACATGTCATTGCTAATACTGACAAACTATTTCCCTGATCACTGGCTAGCATGAACTCACACTTCATGCTTCTTTTACTTTTCAGGTGCCACAACAAATGACAGGAAGCAACAACTGTGGATTTCACATGTTCATGTTTATTGACCATTTCTTGAAGGTATATATGTGGGGTATTTTTTCAATAACAATTATTAAATAATTTGTCCAAAAAAAATGAGATCATGTTTCATAACACTTATGATATTCATGTTGAATTATAGGAGCTGAAGGAGTATGAAAGTAATCCGAATGGATATGTCAATGCTGAGCATCAGTGGTTTGATCCAAAAGAGGCAGAAACCAAAAGAACATTGACAAGAACATTTTTAGAGGCTTTATTTGTAAATAAATAAAATAAAATTATTAGCTAGCTGATTTATCTATGCTGGTTGCCCATCACTCTTCGGCACAGCATCTTCGATAGCTGCGACCTGTATTATCCCTGGTTGCAAATTTACTAGTGCTGCACAGACAGTGACAACAGAGCTAATGTACGGTTTACATGTGAGTGGAATAACTCCTGTTAAAAAGTTAAATGCTTTGAGTCGCTTGATTATACGCTCAATATGAACCCTTGCAGTTGCAACTCTTCTTGTAGCAGTTGATGCTCGTGCAGATACATTATTTTTGCGCATCATGGGAGGTGCGATAAGTAAAGTTTGATGTAACGCTAGTAAATCCTGTATGTTAAAGCCCTTATCAGCCATCACAGCATCACCAGGTTGTAATTTCTCCAGGAAACCACTAGCATTTACAACCTCCTTGTCACTGATACTTCCACTGTATAATTTTGACACAAAGTTAAAATGTAAAATAGGAGACATTGAAATAAGTAACTTAAATGTGTTGGAGGACTTGTACTGACTGTAGGTGGCTCTTTGGCTGGAAGGCTTACAAGGTTTTTCAACATAAAATTCTGTACAATCTATTATTGCCCTTAGATTATTTAAGGAACTCTTTTTGAAGCAATTTGGTTTAGGTACTCCCAACATCTCATCATTAGTGGAGAAAGGTAAAAGAAAACTCAATTCCTTTTCTAGAAATAAGATCCATGTTATAAATATGTTGCTTCCTGTTCCTGTATTAATTCCAAATATATCACAAAGCATTTCCAAACTTGGATATCTTCTTAGCCGCACTAGAGTAAAGATGAATTGTTCTTTGGTTGTCAACTTGGCCAGCTCCTGCCTTTTCTGGTGTTCAAACAAAAAAAAAATAATTCGTTAAAAAGCAATATGACTTACAATGCAACCACAGGGTTGAGATAGTGATGTAAGCTTATGAGAGTTAACTAACCTTCAAGTACTTGTCCTCCATCTTTCCAGACTTAGTTTTCTGTGAACCCTTCCACATGTTCATGCGTTTGCTTTTTTCTTCAATGACACTGTAAATAAGCTCAAGACATTCCCTTGTCATACCTGTAATATGCCAGTTAAAAATATAAATGAGGCTTGTGTAGACCAAAATGCATGAGCTGTAACCCAGTGACACATGATCAGCTTGTTTACGAATATAATCGAAAATTATTAAAGTATAATACTTTGTTTCGTGTACCTGTGTAGTGGTAGGTTTTTTTTGGTTCCATTACTCTCTCCATAAATAAATTTTTCATCAGCTCATCAGTTCCTGAAGTCTAATTTCAGGTAAAAGTATGTGTTATGTTGTGACAGTAAACTATAACTACTCCGACAGTAAAAACATGCATACCAAAATGCAAATATTTTTTGTTTCAGTACTGACCTGCGTGCTGCATTCTCTCAGTAGTTTTTCATCGGTCTGTGTATGGACATCATTATTATGAGACTCTGGCGATTCATGTTCAGTAAGCTCGTCGCGATCGGCGACTTCATGCATGCTTTCTTCATAATCAGGCTTTCCAGAAGGACTTGCCACTTGCTCGATGCCCAGGTCTAAAAGAGCACTAGCGGCTGCATGTTCGTCTTTTGTTTTGCCCGTGCGACGATTAAGCGTCAACAGGGTTTTAGCCACGGATCGTTCAAGGCGAACCTTCCTGCTTTTCTTTTTGTCTGCCTCTCGCTCACAAGATGCCTTTCGTTTACGATTTAGGCGCGACACCTACGCACCGTATAAGAAATTATTTTTCACGACAATTACTCTTATAAAAAGCACACAAAGATAACTTACCCTTTCTTTACTAGCAACAGCAGATATAGGATCGGGATCTTCGTCCGTTGGCCCATTTCCACCGACAAAATGAATGCTACAAATGTAACTATCCTTCGTGCACACGAATGAATCGCCGCGATGGCATGCCTTTATCCATCTTTCCCTTCGCTCCTTTTGTCTTTTTGCGCCAGGAAAATGGAAGAACTCTACTGGATCGCCTTTTGGGTTCCTTACCCATGATGCTGGGTATCTTGAATCATTTTTACAAGTACCGTAAGCACATCTCTTCGTGGTAACCATTTTGTTCGTACACTATATCTTTTCGTACGTGCTCGCCCACGGATGTCCGAACTTTCGCGGTTTGTTTACATCATAAGTCACGTGACACTACACGTGAAATCTAGCGCCCAAAAGGTGAATTAGGAGTGTTTGCCTCCGGCGGTTACAAACTGTGTGTAGCGTGTTTGTGGCCTCGCGCTTTTAGAATGAAGGATATACATTGTGCGTAGCGTGTTTGTGACCTCTTGCTACAGAACGAGGAATAAACACTGTGCGTAGGGGGTTTGTGGCCTCGCTTATAGATCAATGAATATTTTTATATACATCGTGCGCTGCGTGTTTGTAACCTCAAGCTTATAGAACGAGGAATAAACACTGTGCGTAGCGTGTTTGTGGCCTCGCGCTTTATAAACGTAGAATATACATTGTGCGTAGCATGTTTGTGACCTCACGCTATAGAACGAAGAATAAACACTGTGCGTAGCGGGTTAACCTCACGCTTATAGAACAATGCATATTTTTATATACATTGGCGCAGCGTGTTCGTGGCATCACGCTATAGAAGGAGGAATAAACACTGTCCGTAGCGGGGTTTTTTGCCTCGCTTATAGATCAATGCATATTTTTATATATACATCGTGCGCTGCGTGTTTGTAACCTCACGCTTGTAGAACGAGGAATATACACCGTGTGTAGCGTGTTTGTGGCCTCGCGCTTTATAAACGTAGAATATACATTGTGCGTAGCATGTTTGTGACCTCACGCTATAGAACGAAGAATAAACACTGTGCGTAGCGGGTTAACCTCGCGCTTATAGAACAATGCATATTTTTATATACATTGCGCGCAGCGTGCTTGTAACCTCACGCTCATAGAACGAGGAATATACATTATGTGTTGCGTGTTTGTGGCCTCGCGCTTTTAGAACGAAGAATATACATCGGCGCAGCGTGTTTGTGGCCTCACGCTTGTAGAACGAGTTTGGATGCTTTTAGCTTGAAGAACGAAGCATTCAACATTTCGGAGCGCTATTCCAGTCAGTCATCATTTCTGAACGCTATTCTTCTCACGGTCTCCAGTGTTCATCGAGGCTTTTTCTTGTCTCTCACCACCTGACATTTCGAATAGTCGGGTCGACTTTTCAAATGACGGGTCGTCACGACCTGATCGGATCGTCACGATCCGTCGAGATATTTGAAGTTGCCCCAGGCCGTTTGACTTCCGGTAGTAAAACTTACTTCCATTTTAAACTTCACGACCCGACTTCCGGTCAGACGGGTCGTCAACAGCAATTGACGACCCGACTCAGTTCGTGTATATTGGACATGTGTGATATCAAGATGACACCCTCTAGCTGATAAACTTGTCTATTCTCATCACCTGTCTGCTGGACAATGTATTGATGTTATAAGGAGAATTTACATTCTAATCACTTCTGTGAGTTAAAGGGTTTAGCTCCTGCTGTGGTAGTTTTAAAGGAAAAATCTTTTGGGAGTAGGGATTTGAAACTTGTCACAACCTTGGATTAGATATACCTGTCCAGCACTCTTATCAGGGTTGCCACAGTCAGGGAAAAATGCGGGAAAAACTGATTTAATTTCTTTCAAGGTCAGGGAAAAGTCAGGGAATTGCATAAAATCAAGGAATTTCTAAATTCTACCTGAACGTCAGTGAAAAGTCTGGGAATTTTACTTTTGGCTGGCCATTTGGTTTGGAAAAGAGATTCCTTGGTAGTAAAGGTGTTTTCATTTAAAAAAATCCTGCAGAGAAATTGATTTCTGTGGCATCATTGCTTGTTTTATTTCCCAAAGATTTACCTTGGATGGTCAGTGAAAGTTGCTCTTAAATTGTCATTAAAAAGTTAGCGAAATGTCAGGGAATGTTTTCTATCACAATGAGTGCTGGCAACCCTGTCTTATTTACTGAGTGACAAGGTCACTTGGAAGCAGGTATCACCCTAACTAAAATGTTCTTCAACAGAAAATTGAATTATGTGTCTGATTGGATGCTACTGACACTTGAAAAGGGCATTGGCAGTGATAAAATTAATAGCTAATTTGCAGTCATATGAGGGCAATGACAGCAATAACAATGGGACATTTTTACAGGATGAATCAGGTGCCGCTGCTCAGTTAGCTGTCATTTTAGATGATGAACTGGGTGGATACCCTGTGCAACACCGTGAGGTTGGTAGAGCTGTACTTAATAGAGGTCTTGTGTCTCTTTGAAAAATGTCTTTGTGGATTAAAAAAAAAAACTTTGCTTTTTAACCTAGTAATGTCTTGTTAGGTTGGAGGTCACGAGGATGTTCAGTTTAAAACACTGTTTAAGCATATGAGGTACGTTTGAACTTGGCTACACCTACTGAATACCATAAGAGTAACCCTTTCTCTGCCCTCTATGAGAGCACATGCAGACATTTGATGCTTGCTTGGTGATAGTCCAAACATTCTGAATAACTGAGACATATGATTTCTTTCATATGCATTATTCACTTACAATTATTAATGATCGGATCTCCTTGAATCCCTGAAAAACAGAGTCTTCAAAAGCAACTTAAAACTTACAGTATTTGACAAAACTGGCAGTTGTTTAACAGATTGAATGTGACAATCAGTGCTTAGATCTATTAATAGCCTCTCTAGTCATTAACATCAAAACCCAACTGACAGACAACCAATAAGATCGTGTCTTTGTTGACCACTCAGGTCAATGAATTTATGCCATCTAGTGGCAAAAGACAGCTCCCTTGACTGTACATGGACATGGCTTAAGCTTAAATCAGTTGTTTCAGGAATAGACTCATTTATGCAGACAATCTTGCTTTTCCAATATAATATGGTATTGCGAAAACTGGTCCAGGAACTTCAAACTGTTTACAAAGACTGTTTCCAAACTGATGCTATTTAATGTGCAATAGACTAATTTCTTTCGAAGAATTTTTAATATATATTTTTTAACTTTTCTTAGCTTACTAGATGGTGGCCATGCAAGTGGATTCAGAGAAGGAGCAAAAAAGTTTCAGAAAGCATTGATTCTAATAAAAGGGGAGCGAAAAGTGTATGCATCACAGGTGAGATTAAGATTGAGCCCTGTTGAACCTACTAATTGGAAAGTCAGATCCACCTTAGCTGTGTTGGGTCATCACAAGTCAGATCGTCACGGTCTGTCAAAAGTCTCAAGAGCCTTCTATACCTTGCCAAGCTGGCCTCTGGTAGCTCAAATTCACTTCCATTAAATAAATATCACAATCTGACCTCTGGAAAGATGGGTTAACTAGACAAAGAGTCAACCGGAATCACATCGACAGTTTTGCACATGAATGACTTTATATGCCAAATGATGTAAGATGTAACTGCCACCAGGTAAGTTCAGTAAACTGTAAAAGCTGTATCCTCTTTCTTTGTCTGCCAGGTGCCGTTGTCAGTGGCCTCACTCAATCAAGGTGATTGCTTCGTACTGGACTGTGGACGCACAATTTTTGTCTGGATTGGAAAGGAAAGCAATAAAAAAGAGAAATTCAATGTAAGTTTACAGAAAGCTAGTAACTTGATAGTTAGAATGCCCCCCTCCCACTCCCCCCTGCATATAGGGGTTACAATCTATAATGACTGATAGCAAAGTTATTGCAATACCTTTTAGGGGCCCTTAAGGTTATCAATTTCCCCCCCCCCCCCCAAAAAAAAAAAAAAATGAAAACAGAGATCATTTGACACTTTCTGTCTTTACAGTGAGGGGCTTTTTAATATTATTGCACTAAATTTATTTTCAATATTTGATAGGCTTGCCGCTATGCACAAGAGCTAAGAGACGAAGAGAGAGCGGGATTAGCAACAATTTCTTTTATTGGTAAGGTTAATTAATTACTGTACAATGTTGTAGTTAAGGTCACAATTATTGTGACCTTAAATACAATATGTTACTCTGTTTTGAGCATTACCATTGGACAACCGAACAACTTCTGCTTAATTATCAGGGTTCCCTCTTTATTGATTTGCTATTAATTTGTACAACTGTGTGTTTTTCTTTTCTGTGTCCTTTGATTTGCTTACACAGAAACACAAGATGAGGAGGAAGAGTTCTTTTATCAGCTGACAGGAAACAGGCGCATTGTGCAAATCACCAAGGCGGGTGAAAGTGATGAGAAACATGATGAGATCCTGGTACTCAATTTATACAGGTAAAGAGAGGTCATGTATAATGTTGTCTTATGTTTAATTAGATTGTTATCTTTTTCTCATGTTAAAAGAGCTCTGTCCTGCTATTTTAGTCTGTTGTAAAATGCTTAAAGATGCCAAACAGTTTATTTACTCAAGACTGTGTTACTGCACTGAGAGTAAATACTGTCTTCTTCTGTTACAGATGGCAAGGGTGGAAATGGATTGCATTTGAAAAATTTAGCCATAATTTTCACATAATTTCTCGCATGTTGTCTAGAAGCGATGGCCGAAAATGTACTGTGGATGACTTCCTGCAAAAAATCTGTTGATATCTTTCTCTTACATTTCAAGGAATGTTTTGACATGTGTAAAGGTCATTAAGTAGCAATGCTCTCTAGTTTTTATGGTCGGGAAAACAGCAAAACTCCCATGATAGAGCCCCTTTTACATTACATGCACCTGTATGTGTAACACTGAGTAAAATATTATTTTACGTCTTTCACTATAGCTGCTTGTTACCTTTTCTAACCTTATCATGCTCCCACCCAACCTCTCTTGGATTAAGAGCTTGGTCCCTTTAACCGACAGCTTATTAACCTAAAAGTTCTCCCAGTGTTTCCTATAGTGTCACTGTCAGTGGGGAGAATTTGGATGAACATTGCAGTATGTGTTGTCTGAATTTTCAGCTGTCTCCTCCACCAACGGCTGACATTTCAGACTACAGCATGTCATACATGTTGATCATTACTTACATTCTCATAACCTGTATGTTTAATCAGATGATGACAGAGTAATGAGAAACCTGGTGCTGATCTTTGTTGAACAATGTTTCTTCTGTGGCTGTAGGGTCAAGGAGGATACATCTGGAAACATCACAATGAAGGAGACGGGAAGCCAGCCACTAAAGCGTGATGATCTAGATTCCGATGTAAGCCACTGAATGTGCCTGTTCTCAGCTCTTGGGAGGATTTTTGCGCTTTCCTTTCATGTTTTTCACACTCATTAAATAGTTTCCCTGACGCAATACAAACGGTTTATAGAGATGACTTCCGATAACTTCACTTACAGGTAACCTAGAAATGAAAATAAATGTTTTTTTTTCCAAGGATGTTTTTATTTTGGAGACTGGGGTTGGTGTGTATGTGTGGCTTGGGAAGCAAGCATCGCGGAATGAAAAGGACAAAGCACTCAAGGATGCTCAGGTGAGTGGTATTATGAGCGTTAGCCCATCGTCAGAGTGAATCGAGGAATTATGAGTTCTGTACGGTTTACATAGAGAAGGTGGAGCTATGTTATTGGTGCAAAAAATTTCCAGGGAGAAGTTGTTAAAATATCAAGCAAATTAACTTTTTGTGATCCAGTCCTTAATTCCCATAACCACACTGTTTTATAAAGGTTTGATATTACAAGGAGAAATTTGATGCTGATCATTCTTGGGGATTTTCGCTTTTTCTGTAGTAACTTCGTAACTGTGACAATCATCCATCTGGTCATTCTCTTACTTGTTTGTCTTCATCTGTCAGGGGTTTTTATCTGCGAGACAGTTGAATCCAAACACGCCAGTAAAAGTCGTCAAGGAAGACCTAGAGCCTTCGGAGTTTAAACAATACTTCTCCCCTTGGGAGGGAGTTGCTTCCTTCGGCTCTACAAAGACGTACCAGGCTGGGGTTGGCATTGCAACTAAAGGTACAACACTGTATGCTTACAAGCAGTCATTGGTTTGTTCTTTGAACGCTAAGATCAAAATTTAAGTTCTCATGTGTTGCTCGTATACATTTTCTATAGACGTAGTGGGGAGACGTTGTAGAAATATCAAGCAAATTCATCTTGTGTGATCCTGTCCTTAATTCTCTTGACAACTTTGTTTTTTAAAGAGTTGATTTGACAAGGAGAAATTTGAATTTGATCATTCTTAGGGTTTAAACGGTTAAGAAATGAAAGTGCGATATGCGTCTGATTTGCTATCATTAATATACTAACGATTTTCTTTCGATTTGTTTAGAAAAACTTGACCAAAGACCTAAGTTTGAAGTGAAGTCGATGCACGAGAGACGCAAGTCAGTGCCTAGCTCACTCCCCGATGATGGCTCGGGTACGGTTCAAGTTTGGAGAGTTAGAAATTTTGAACTGGAACCAGTTCCAGAGGCATCTCACGGAGTGTTTTACTCTGGCGACAGCTATGTCATTCTGTATACCTATCTGAAGAATACACGGGAGTATCACATCATCTACTTTTGGTTGGTAAGTGGTAAGAAAGACGAATGAAGAATGATCCTCGCAGCTGTGAGGATCATTCTTCGGATGTTTCGTTTGAGGCCGGACGCCGGACGTAACGTCCGGTTGTTCGACATGAAAAGTCCGGTAAGTGACGTCCGATGGTTGACACGAAATAATTATTTTTTCAAGTCTGACGTCCGCTTGTTTAACATATGAATCCGGTAGTTTAAAATGTTAGCGAAAACCCTGATTCTTCATTTGATTTCATTTCCGCAGTTCATATTAATTATTTCATATACATCATTCACATAGTAAGAAAGAGTTACGCAACCGTAGTGAAAAGGATCGCCGGATTCGCCCTGACGAAGGGGTAACGCTCGCAACGTCAGCTTTGAGAATCCCTAGGTACGGTGGCCAACTCCGTCGATAAATCAAATTCTTGTGTCCTCAACCGACGCAGAACCTTTTTTGTAAGAACATTGAGGCTGAGATTAACCAAACTGAAACGATGCCATGTAACGTAAGAACATCTTAAGAACGTTTCAGGTTCAGATCGCCTAATCGCCTCATCTCTAAAATTAGACGTTATTATATAAAAAAGAGCGTAGTCTTTAATCTCGGCGATGGTGATTGTAAGGCGGACGCGTATTTCGCCCCACAATTGCCATCACCGAAATTAAAGTCTCCCTGCCGTCTGTTAATTGTCAAGTATGAAAAACGAAGGATGATGATACCATTTTTGTTTCATCTATAAGTAGAAATCGTAGAATCGGAGAAATCGGGGAATCGAAAGACTTTGCAAATAGGCAAATATTTAGGAAAAGGTATGTGATTCCTCGACTGTTCCGACTCTGCCATTCTACGACTGTGCTTTGCGATTATACGACTTTACAAATGAGCAACTTTATGAAAAGGTCTACGATTCTCCGATTCTTCCGATGCCCCGATTCTGCTATCTTTCGACTGTGGTCTGCCTTTCTACGATTTAGCACTTATCGCAGTCCTGTGGATAATTTCTATGAAGAAATGTCTCGGGTATGACGAGCGCTTTCCTTTTGCATGGAAAAACCGGTTGTTCCGGTGGGACAACAAATGGGACAGTTCTTCCCAGTGAATATTTCTCGCGAAAAAGGAATACTTTCAGAGGTATTCCTCCTTTCTCGTTTTTGCCGAAATGACCGTGATATCGCTGAACCATTTGCTTCATCACACCGGAACCATGCTCCTTCATAAAAATGTGTGGTTTCTTGCTCCAAAACCCGCGGAGAAATCTGTACTGTTCCTTTTATCGGTTAATTCTCATCGGTTTTTCCATTCAAGTGGAAAGCGATCAAGTGATTGTACTGTTTCCACTTGGAGGAAAATTCTCGCCGGTTTTTCCATACAAATGGAAAGCGCCCGACTTAAGTAGAATTTTGGTAATTACACGTCTTGATTTTTTCCATGTCAGGGTAATGATAGCACATCCGATGAAGAAGGAGCAGCGGCCGCGGCTGCCGTGCAGCTTGATGATAAGTTTGGTGGTGAACCCTATCAGGTTAGTTGAGGAAGACTTTGTTGTTGCATGAGATTTTAAATCATTGCAAATGGTTGCGAATAGTTTCAGAAGTTGTTGACCGCACTGGTTTGAGATAGAGAGATAGATAGGTAGTTTAATAAACAATACATCGCAACCCGAAGGCTGAATTGCACATTTACAAATAGATCGATAAAAAGTATATAACGAACTAAGCACAACAGATAAAAGTATAAAAAATAGGATAAAAGGGAAACTGAGAAACTATATATATTATGAATATAATATTATGAACTAATATATTATGAATACAGGATCTAATAATAAAACTATTTCTAAAACGATCTGTCTTGCATTTAGGTACGGTAAAACGCCTGTTGCACCTTAGAGTATAACGTGACGGTCCACTAAATGGTATTAAACTGTTCAGACGGTGTTCTGGATCCTTAGTAATGGTGTCGAAAGTATTAGTGCAAAGCCCCGTGATGAAATCTAAAATGGGGACAATGTTCATTCGTTCGATGGCCTCCTTGTAGGGTAGTCCTGAACATATTATAGACATGGCCCGCTTTTCAACTCATGTCTTTTTTTATCACAACAGCAAGAATGTAATTGTTTCATCTAACAAAGTAGTCTATTAGTGGTTTTCAATTGAGTGTCGAAAGTAATTCGCGTTTGCTTTGATTTTTCATTAATATGCTCTGTAATTGGTTGATAAAACTCACGCCACTTTCTTACTCTAAATTCTGATTGGTTCCCTGAGTTGTCTTTGTCTCTTCTGATTGGTCAGAATTATTATTGAAACTCAGTCGAAAACTCCAACCCTACAGACAAATTTAGGGGTGACCAATAAGTAATTTCTCTTTACAATAATCATTACATTGTTTAGTAGACACGTGATGGGAATAAAGAAAAATCAGCCAGGAGATATTGATTGATTTATCACCAAATTCTAAGAACTAACACTAGGGAGTTAAGAAACGAGGACGGCGACGGCAACGAGAACGTCATTTAATAATATAACTTGTCGTTTTTTTTAACTTTTTCGCAATCTTTAAAATTTGTTTAACTTAGAAAATGCTGGTGAACTCTCCAGGAACTAAGTTATTACGAACGACGCCAAAGTAAGGAAAAAGAAAGAATATTTTGCCGTCATACGCTCACGTTCTCGAGAAATCCGAAAATTTGGTCATTTCACGTTGTTGTTTTGCTAAGGACGGTAAAGAAATGTACCAAAATGCAAAACGCACGTGTAGAGCGATTGTTTCTGCTCATTTAGCCCGTTGTTTTGTGGCGTTCTCGTTACCGTCGCCGTCCTTGTTTCTTAAATTCCCTATTATAAGCAATGTATGGCAGACGGTAAGGAGAATTAATATCGGGGGAGGGTGTCCATTAAGCGGGCTCCCACTCTAGTGGATGCTGTGGGATCTCGCTAGCACCAAGCCTCTAGCGATACGGCAACATGGTTGTCAGATATAATTTGAATTAACATTGTTTCAAGGTATTTGCTTGGCCCCACGTACCTTTGAGTGCTAAATATACCACTGGGGTTGAATTAAGGTTTTGTTAATTTGTCATTTGGGGAGTTACAGTGGAATAAATTTCTGTTGGAATTTTTATTTTGCAGGTTCGGGTGTGTGAGGGGAAGGAGCCCATACATTTCTTCATGATTTTCAATCACCGACTGCTCATCTATCAAGTGGGTAACTTTGTACCAACTTTGCATGGCAGCTTGAAGGGAGAATTGCTTATCAGATCTTGAATTGAACTGTCAAAAATCTATGTTGAAGTGCTCCTCCAGCCAGTTAGAGTTTCATCTAGACGAGGGAATTCCACATTTTATTACACCCATTTTGAAATCACTCGTCATTCATGAAATCTGATTGGCTTCCAACAGTGTAATTTATTCCCAATTGGCACCGTTTTTTGCTCTAAATCACACCTTTTTTTAACCCCATCAAAATTCAAAACTGGTTTTCCTGAAGTGAACATTAAATAAATATTATTATTTATTTCTTTGATCGTGAGCGGGCGGTATCCTGAGAATCCTGCAATCTGATTGGTTCCAGGAGCGGGCAGTATTTTACTATCTCCTGACCACGGGCATGGTAACCAACTACGCTAAGCGCAGAGTGAAGTTGCGAATTGAAAGAGCGAAGTTTCGATTTGTCTTAATTGTTTTTTTGTTGACTTTTGAAAGCGAAACTTCACACAGTGTAAAAATATTCCTGACCAATTCATTTTATTGTACATTTGTTGACACGTTGATGAGACAATGTGTAAAATAAAAACATGACTTTTCCAGTTTTTCTTAATAGTTTCTCCTACATTCTAAAAATGGAATTTAGAAATAAATAAAAATGTTATTCACCGACCTTGGTCGGTCCGTATTGGGAAAAACTGTGCCCTCTGTCTCGAGTACGGCCCTCGGCCTGCGGCCTCGGGCCGTACTCGAGACCTCGGGCACAGTTTTTCCCAATACGGACCTCCCGGCCGGTGAATAACATATATATATTGACAAAAAGCTCTGTGTTTTCAAAATGGGTGTAATATAGTGGTAATTGAACTTCGTGTCGCGCAATTTTGGTCTAAAATCACACACGTGATTTCAGACCAAATTGCACTCCACCTAGTTCAATTACCATTATAAACTGTACGCGAAAAACCGATATCCCACGAATCGCGAAGCTATGTGCAATATCGGCTTTCCTCGTTTTTAAGTCGCAATTCCACTCTTCATAATATAAGCCGAGAAATTTCGGAGATTTGATTGGTTGATAGCATCGCTATTGCCGCGTAATAATGGTATAACAGCAAAAAATGGATGGTATAACAAAGTTACCATGACAACACTGAACACGATGACGTTTTTGCTTTTGTTTTAAAAAAAATGGCGACAAGATTCCCGGAAATTTCCGGGGAAGAAATACAAAACCTTGCCGAAAAAGCAGTAATCAAAAATACACGCAAAACAACTAGGACGTGAATCAAAACTGTCAAACATTTCTTTTGTCATTGACGTAAAAAGATTGTTACGAATGCACACTGTTTGTTTTTTTCAACCGTAACGAAATAAATCTCTTGCGCGTTACCGAAAATTTCTCGGCTTCCATTATAAGCAAATAATAGCATGACCTGTACGTGGAATTTTGCAATAATACCGGCTCGTAATATTTCAAAATTATCCAAATACCACTCGCCGCTTCGCGGCTCGTGGTGTTTTGGACAATTTTGAAATATCTCTCGCGGTATTATTGCCAAATACCACTACAGGTCATGCTATTACCTATACGAATACCTCGCTTCGATAGCCAATCAGATGGCGAGAATTCATCTAGCTATGCGATTCTACTACAAATTCTTAACTGACTATTTGGTATCACAGTTCAGAGAACAGGAATCTAAAATCTCACCCCTTTTGCAATCTAGATTGGCATTGGTAATTGTGGGCGAATCAGTTGAATACCAAACTAAAATTATACTGTCACAAAACGATGTTAAACCATGTTGAAGCGCTCCATGTCGTCATGAATTAAGGTCTTGTGACCTATCCCGTGATTTTCCTGATTTGAAGTTCAGAGCTTACCTTCTGTTTACAGTGTCGAATTATTTTGATTTCTTTCAGGGAGGCCATGCCAGTGGCTTCAAGAATGTCAAAAACGAGGGAAGTGCCGCAGATACCCGCCTTTTGCAAGTGCGAGTCACGGGAAATAATGCTAGGATTGTGGAGGTAAACCACGCTGGATATGTTGTTTTCCTTTTTTGAACTACACAAACCAAAAAAAGTTTCGTGCTGTTTTGTCCTGCGTAGAGTAAAGATTTCTAAGCCAGCCCAACGGTGCGTCACCCAACACGATAGGCAAATTTCGCGCCTATTTGCGTGTTTTAGTCAACCACTTTACCTTGGCGTTGCTGGTTGTCTTCATTTTTTTCGTAACACCAATTTTTGATTGACAGGTGGCTCCGTTCGCCCAATCGCTGAACAGCAGTGACGTGTTTGTGCTTCACAATCCGCATGCGTGTTTCATCTGGGTGGGTAAAGGCAGCATTGGGGATGAGAAAGAATGTGCCAGGGAAGTCTTGCGGAGGATTTCCAAATCGGACGATGCTGATCTCATTATGGAAGGCAAGGAACCGCAGACATTCTGGCAAATGCTGGGTGGAAAGGCTGATTATGGCGATGCCAAACAGATCTGGGTATGTTTTTTTATTTGCTCGTAAGTTCTTTTGCAGGCGACTTGCTTGCATTAGTAATGATTTGAATTTAACAAATTCTGCACCAGTTACTTTCCAGTTTCGTTTACCGGCAAAACCAATCGCGAGTTGCACGCGCGCATTTTCCCGCGCGTGGCGCCGGTTGCACGTCATTACTTCAAATTCTGATTGGTTCACTGAGCTGTCTTCGTCTCTTTTGATTGGTTAGAGTAATGCTTTGGTTTTGATTTGAAGACACTAGATTGAAAACCACTCTGTACATAGTAATTTAGCTTGACGAAGAATGTAACAAAATACCCTTAAATAGCCATTTTAGTGTACTCTTCGTTTCTCTGACTTTATAGCGATGCAAGTCGATCGATATGAGTCTAATCTGAGATCGACCCTAAGAAGCCATCTCTTGAGGGGTGGGGTCTCGTAAGATCAAACTTAACCCTAAAAGAAGTGTTCACACTAAGCGTGCTCGACATATACTCTGCATATGCTCTGATTCTCGGTCGACACTCGAGAGTATCCTCGACGTGAACTCGGATCGGTCTCGGAACCACAGGTTATGACTGTTTTACGTGACTGTTTTTAGGGAGAGGAAGAGAGTGGAGAACACCAGGCTAGGCTATTCCATTGCTCAAACGCTTCAGGAAGGTTCATGGTTGAGGAGATTTTTGACTTTGGTCAAGAAGACCTCGAGGAAGACGACGTGATGATCCTTGACGCGTGGACTCAGCTGTTTGTTTGGATCGGAAAGGAAGCGCGTAAAGAAGAAAAAAGAGACGCTGTTAGGACTGCTGTGGTAATGATCTAATCTATGTTAATATCGTAGCGCTGCCAATAGCGGCTGATTCAGCATCTCCCTTCCGAAACAATATTTTGGAAATTACAAGTTAAAAAATCGTTTCAAATTCATTCGGCGGTAGCGGTCAAGTGATAAGGATCGAAACAACCTATATCTTAGGAGTATCGTTTTTTTCTTAAGGAAACCCCATTATCGATGATATCGATTATTTGATATCGATATCAGGGTTCGACATCTCCGCTGGCCCGGTAGCCCGAGGCTAGAGAAAACATAGCCCGGGCTAGTAAAATTTCCCGTATACTACCCCATGGGCTAGTAGAAAATGCAAAGAATTAATATTTAAATTGATTCTTTCAAGTCCAAAGTTATTTACGAGGACAAAAAACGTAAGGTTGTAATTAAGTTTTGCCTGGCTAGAGTTAGCACGTCGTCAACGACGAGGGGAGGGTGTTCTGTAGTGTTTGCTGATGCAAAGGAAGTACAAGCAGCTGTTCCTGGTCCATCTGATGATGCCAAAGATAATAAAATTGATGCTGCAGCTGATGATGGGGATCTATCTTACTATTATAGTGGTGATGAGTTGGAAAATGATGATAAGTTGAGAGACGAAGAGGATGCATACAAGTTGCTGACATAGATGTTTTCAATGTCAATGTTGACTAAGAGTAATACAAAACAAATGCGATAACTGTTGAATTCAGTGTCTTTCTTTTCATATTGTGTGGGCAAAGTGGATAATAAATTAAGTGATATAATAAAGCCTGAGAAGGAACCTGAGCTGGGCTACAAACTGAGTTGTGTTTCGGGCTAGTAGATTTCAAAGATCACTAGCCCGGTGGCAAGTGACTCAGTTGACCAGATATCGAACCCTGGGTATCGCTTCTTTTTTGTGGACAGTAAATAGACCTTTTTACGTTTTCTGGCGGAGTTAACAGAGGTTCAAAGTCGGCCAAAATCCCATACATTACAGAGGTTCCAAGGCGATGGTGTGATTAAAATACTGTTTAAATATTGTCGAAGGTTCAAAGTCGGCCAAAATCCCATTTACTGTAATTTTAACCGCTGCCTCGCTTAAATGGAAGGTGGAAGCTTGGGGTATCCAGGGGCTTCCACTGTGTCCAGCCAGCCCCCAGATAGAATACCGTCCCCATGGCTGGCAAATCTCTGCAACCCAGCCATGAGCCTCCATTCCAGGCACCAGTCAACACTGATTAGATCAGTGGAATGCTTGAAAGCAACTGCTCCAAAGCGCTCCAAAACTGCACTGAAACATGAAGATCGAGCCGCAAGTTCCATGTGAGCCTGCACTAGTGAGATTGACCGCTGGCCAGGCACACACTAAGCGGGTGGCGGCTAACTTTGTTAATTTGACATTTAACTAAATTTAGCTCGGTGTTTCAAGATGGCGTCGTAAACCGTGTTAAGGTCTGTTGAATAGCACTCCATGTTTATACCTGTTGTTACCCTAGGAATACGTTAAAACTGATCCAAGAAAGCGCCGTGGAGATATGACCATGACAGTGATTAAGCAGGGAGCAGAGCCTGTGTTATTCAAGTCCTACTTTGTCGCCTGGGAACCGCAAATGTGGAATAAAAAGATGAGTTATGAGGATCAGGTGCAAGCCATCAAACGGGACAACGAGAAAGTGGATGAAAACGCCTGGACCATGGTAAGGCAACTTGAATGATAAAAGTGGAGGCAGGGTTAGAGCGGCTCATGCGTGGAAGGAGACGCGCGTGGGATCCGACGCGCGTTACTTCTTGCGCGCGCTGCTGTTTTGACCAGGGCCCGATTGTTCGAAAGCCGATTAACGCTAATCTAAGGTCAAAGTTTATTTCTTTAGTCCCACACAGATATTCTCCAAATTTTAGATTAGACGAATTCAATCCTGACAAACAAGAAGCAGCGAGGGAAACTTTCACCGCCAAAAGGCGGTGAAAGTCCTAAAAGTGGTCAGAACGCGCTAAAATAAAAAATGTCGCGTTTCAGTTTGCATTTGAGGGACTGGAAACGAACTGGAGCCTCGTGATCAGATCGTTTAACGTGAAATTGGAAAAGCTTCGGAAGTGTTCGGAAGTCATCGGAACATCCAAGTGGAGGCATACAAGTGGAGGCAGGATGGCCGAGTGGTTTAGGGCGCTGGATTTCAATGCGGTGGCCCGGGTTCAAATCCCGCTCTAGCCACTAGCTGGTGTTGTTCTGGGTTCGTGCCTGGTTCAACTCCTCGGTCATCCTTGTAAATAGCCAACTGGTCTGCCTCCCACCAGTTGGGATTCTTAACTCTGTTGTGTTCATTTGTGTGATTTGTTTCATTGTCCCTGAAAAGCCCCTCTAGGGGAGTGGTCAATTAAGTATTTATTTATTTATTTATTTATTTATCTTTGGTCACATTCGGGTGTTCGAAAAATCGGCGGAAGTCGCCGGAACATTTTCGGAAATTCCGGTCACGAGGAGACGAAAATTCGGAAAAAGTTGGCAGGTAGGCAGGTTGGCACTTTTAGATTTTTGTTATGACATGATTATGAAAATCAGGGCCGGGTTGTTCGAAGCTGGGTTAAGATAACCCAGGGTTAGTGAGAAATTTGAACGCAGACATTAAAGCTTAAAAAGTAAATTCAGTTTAATTCTTTTTGTAAACAAGTTGATGATTGGATGCTCTTGAAAATAACAGAGAAAATTACCTGAGAAAATCCTTTTGAACAAAAGAAAAAGAAACCGGGATTAGAATTTAACCCCGGGTTAGTGCTAACCGGTGTTCGAACAACTGGGCCCAGTAATACAAGTAAACGCGCCACTCTTTTTTGCAGCTCTTACAGATCCTTTTTTGTAGTGAGCTGTTGTACTTAAAGGAAAGATCATTTCAACCAATATTACTGGTTTGTTTGTAGACTGAGTGGAATGAAAAACTCAAACCGAAGAACTTTCCTTTGGAGGAGTTACAGAAGAAAGCGGAAGAACTCCCCGAGGAAGTTGATCCCACGAAGAAAGAGGTAGTTTCTTCTGCATTGACGGTCCTTTAATTGGATTCTGGAGTACTTTAGCTACAACCAGTTGCAAAATTGTTGAGACATTCGCAATCAAAAACGTCTCTTCTTTCTCTAAAACGCTGCTGCTAACAAATCTGTGAGATACAATACACACCCCCTCCCTCTCCCCCTTTCAAAGTAGTTCCTCAAAGTTTCGAGCATGGTTTTGCACCGTGAACAACTTTGTCAAGAGGGGGAGGGGGAGGGAAAGCGGAAGATCATGGAAACGTCATTCAAGGCCAAATGGCGTACAGTGTCTCAAGTATTTTTGCAACTCGTTGTAGCGTCAATTAGTGAAACCACCTTGTACAGCATAATAGGCGGCACCACCTTAAAGTACTGTTCAGTATCTTTCATTTGAATGGTCACACTTTAGGATTTCATCTGAAGACGTAAAACTTAGAATCACCTTGTACAACATAATAAACAGCACCACAGGAAAGTACTGCTCAGTAGCTTTCATTTGAATGGTCACACTTTAGGATTTCATCCACAGACTCAAAAGTTAGAACCACCTTGTACAGCATAATAAACAGGACCACAGGAAAGTACTGCTTAGTAGCTTTCATTTGAATGGTTGCAGTTTAGGATTTCATCCACAGACTCAAAAGTTAGAGCCGCCTTGTGTAGTGCAATAAACAGCACCACAGGAAAGTACTGCTCAGTGTTTGAAGGGTTGCACTTTAGGATTTTATTTAAAAGCTCAAAACATTTACCAATAAACAGCCAGGTCGGGTAGTATTCACGAGAGATTCTTTTCAATGGCTAAAAGACCCCACCGGCGCCACTCGAGAGGGGCCACGTGTGAGTTATTCGTGGCCACCGCCACTAGATGGACTGCCGGCCAAGGCTCGAGAGTCCCATCTACCCTATGTCATAACCCTGACAGGGGTGGCTAGGGGTTTGCTGACACCTGCCAAAGGTGCCACCCCAGACTCTGATCGGCGGGAGTGTTCATTTTCCCGTAGTAGGCTAAGGCTCTCACCTGTTCTACCCCAGTGCCTAGTGACCTCTATGTTCAACTGAATGCAATTTCGTTTTGGTTTTTCTGCAGATGCATCTGGAAGATGACAAATTTGAAGAGCTTTTCTGCATGTCCAAGAAAGAGTGGGAAAAGGTCCCCCAGTGGAAAAAGAATCAGAGGAAAAAAGATTTAAATTTGTTCTAAAGTTTTAAAGCAAATGCCAAATAATTCAAAAACTAGGACATTTTGCAAAGCAGTAGCTTCATTTAATTTTCGAATGTAGGTTGAATCTACGCGGTTTGCCGTTTTTGGGGTGTCGTAGGTTTTTTACTTGTTATATTATGTGTGGGTTGCACTACAGTGAACTGTTGTAGTGTGAAACCGGAAAGAAAAGCAAAAATGTATTCAATTAAGTTGGAGTTCCAAGTGGACACTGTAGACAGTATCCAACGAAAAGGGGGTTTGGTAACTCGTTCCAAGGTCTTCTAGGTCGAGTGATTCTGTAGCTCTTCCACACCTCTATTTTCATTGGTCCCTATGACCTGTAGCCTCTTTTGTAATCAAGGCTACGGGTGTTGTTTGTGTCGTGTCATCTATTGTTTCGTTCTCCAATCACATACCTCGTCTCGAAAGCTACGGGGTCTCTCTTTAGGTTGTAGGGAGCTTAAGCAAATAGGGAGTTTTAGCAACTAGGACGGCAACGGCAACGAGAACGCCTCAAAACAATAGGCTTAATGAGCAAAAACAATCGCTCTGCACGTGCGTTTTACAGTTTTGTACATTTCTTTGCCGTCATCTGCAAAACAACAACGTGAAATGACCAAGTTTTATGTTTTCTTGACAACGTGAGCGCATGACGGCAAAGTTTTCTTTCTTTTTCCTTGCTTTAACACCGTTCATAGTAATTTAGTTCCTGGACAGTTCGTCAGCATTTTCCAAGTTAAACAAATTTCAATAATTGCGAAAGCGTCACAGAAACGAGAAGTTATATTTTGAAATGACGTTTTCGTTGCCGTCGCCGTCGTCGTTGCTAAAACTCCCTAATGACAACGACGACGGCAACGAAAACGTCATTTCAAAATATAACTTCTCGTTTTTGTAACTCTTTCGCAATTATTCCAATGTATTTAACATGAAAAATGCTGGCGAGCTGTCCAGGGTCTAAATTACTGTGAACGATGTTAAAGCAAAGAAAACGAAAGAAAAACTTGCCGTCATGCGCTCACGTTCTCGAGAAAAGCTAAAATTTGGTCATTTTGCGTTGTTGTTTTGCAGAGGACGGCAAAGAAATGTACCAAAATGTAAAACGCACGTGCAGAGTATTTGGCTCATTAAACCCATTGTTTTGTGGCGTTCTAGCTGCCGTCGTCGTCGTCGTTGCTTAATCTCCCGAGTGTGTGTGTGTGTGCGACGTTATTTCCATGCTAACTGATATCGCCGCCAAGCAGCTCCCTCAGGTAGGAACTAAAAGAACCTGACCTTATAACGCCAATATTTTTAGTTGGTTTTCTTGTCTTCAGCGCCGTTTTTTCTACGAGCGCGCGATGGAAAAATAGCTGAACAATTTGTATGATCAACAAGAACATATTTTTAATGCATCCGAGCTAAAATGAATGAGGTAATGTAATCCAGTTAAAACCCGCATAAAAGATCAAGTGGATTAAGAAGCTCCAGGCTGAAATTTGGTGAAAAGAACACCATATACATAAGAACCAATTCAACTGTTTCTTATATATAACGAAATACTCGGTACCAGCATCTTTCTTAAGGTAATTTTCATGTTGCGTGTGTTGGTTATTTGGTTCAAGCACCTATTCCTGTTAAGAACAGCTTTAGGCTGATTTTTCTCTAGCTACCCAATATACAAGAACAGCATCAGCCTGAAACTGAAAAACATAGGTTCTCTTATGCGGGTTTTGCTGTACTTTGCTATGTATTTCAATTTGAATTGCTTACAACCCCTTTCCGCTTTGAAATATTCGAGCGAGAAAGGAAGAAAAACTGTCGGGAGAGTTTCTCGTTCAAATTAGTATGCAAAATTGTCGAGAAAAGCATTGAGACGACAGCTCTTCAGAATGCTGGCTCTCTTGTTTGATTGGACGACAGTGATCGGCAAGAAGTCGAGTGTTGGATGAAGATGTGTTATTAAGGGGTGTTGTTATGAGGGAGGACAGAGGTCAAAATGAATTTAATATTGTACGCAATTAGCCACTCGTATTTATGACAAAATAACACCTGCACATACGTAGAAATCTATTAGGTAGTTTCTAAAAACGTTAATAAATATTTCCTGCGATTTCAAGGAACGTTATACAAGCTCAATCCAGTCTTGGAACCCCCTCTCTTTACTTAAGAAATAGAAAACATGTACCGTGTCTCTATCGAGTTATAGAAACACGAGTGGAAGATTGGGGGAACGAGAAATGCTGTGGGAACAAGAGCCGCAGGCGAGTGTTTCCACAGCTTTTTCGAGTTCTCCCAAACTTTCACGAGTGTTTCTATTACTCGATAGAAACACGGAGAACATGTTTTCTATTTCTTATAGAAAACACCGCGACGAAAAAAAGGAAAACAACTTGTCAACTTTGATTATCAAAATCTAAATTCTCGTTTAGTTTGTCAAGCCTACAGAGCATGAGAATACAGGAAACAATCACCTTCATGTGGTTCCTAAAGACGATAAATATTTTCTGTGAAAGAACATTGTACAAGCTCACTCCAGTCTTGGAACCTCCTTCGCCCTATTCATCCCAATATTAACGAAGACCTAACGAAAGCTAATCACAAATCCGTGTACGTGGCGTTTTCCACCGTACACACTAGACCACCGAAAACGGATAAAAACATTCGTTTTAGTCACCAGTTTTGCTTGACTGTACTTTCTCTGCACTACGCATGCTTGGACTGAAATAGCTATTCCAGCTGGGACATGCAAATGAGCAGTGACGTAAGTGTTTTCGAAAACCTCCGTTTTTGCCTGTCCACACTAATACGCTGAACCTCCGTTTAACTTCACTCTAGAGAGCGTTTTGGAAAACCTCCGTTTTCGCAAACAGACGCCTCCGTTTTCGATCGTACCACTGTGGAAGGAAGGCGAAAACGGAAAAAAATAAAATAAAATACGCGTTTCGATTCATACGAAAACGCGTAAGTGTGGACGGGGCCACTAATTTGTGGAATGATATCAGTTTAGACATACCTTACCTCAATTCTATTAGGTGCTTTCAAACGAGCTGTACTTTCCTAAAAATTTAAATTAAATTTTTAATTAATAGTCTTCACAATTTTGCAATTGACAAGAAAAGTGCGATTTTTCACACTCGGCTGCGTTTAGATGCTTGTCCCTAACTATTATCTTTTTAAAATAGAACGTAGAAAATCTCCAGTGTGTTTATGTGGTTTTCACGCAGAGACTGTGAAGCATTATCTTCTTGACTGTCCTCTCTGTTATGCCTTCAGAACTAAACTTCTGCTTGCGTACTTGCAGCAGAACTATGTCTGAATCACAAGTAATTTCGGCTTTTCTGTTTGGTGCTCTCTTCACGGCTAAAACAAAATAGTGACTTGTTTTTTCATGCCCAGTCCTATATAAGTGAATCTATGAGATTTCAGTAGAAACGCTTAATAGTGTTAGGAGCCCATAAATTTATGGGCTCCTGATAGTGTGCGTTCCACCTGCCAGCTCTTTTTTTCATCTGTTTACCTTTTGTGTGTGTAGGTGCTTTTTGTATTTGTTTTTCTCTGCCGTTTCTGGCCCAATCTAGTTTTATGTCATTTCTAAATAATTTTCATTTTCGAAGTGAGCCCTCTCTGTGAGCATTGTAACTCACAGGGCCAACTTTGCCAGTAACTATGTATAAATAATAATAATAATAATAAGAAAACTCGTCTTCTCTTTATCAGAATGCTCTAAACTGCGTAACCCACCACAGCCCATTCAAAAAATCGCAGCGTCACCTGGCAAAAGGAAAGCTCTTGACTTAAGTGCCACTGAAGGTCGGTAATTAGGCTATTAGGTAATCTAATACCAAAGCCGGCGCAGACGTGTATACACGAAAATAAAAATCCGCTACTGTGATACTCGAAAAATTGAATACAAGTATTTGCTGGATAATTCTGTTGGCTAAGTTATGCCTCAGGCAACAATTTAACAGCTCTTCGGTTATTTCAATTCGCTTTTTTGAGGGGAGTTGGCGCCGTGGTGAAAGCGCTCGCCTTCCACCGATGTGTCCCGTGGGAAAGCAATATAACTCATCCATCAGACAACAAAGAGAATAAATACGTACAATATTAAAAGGACGACGAGACCATTATTTGTTTCTTAAAAGCAGAGAGAGTTGGAGCAGTTCTAATATGATATGGGATGGCGTTCCATATTTTTGCCCCAACAAAAGAAAAATTGCTGCTTTTAGCAAACTCGGTATTCAGTAAATTTGGGTAGCAGAAGTCTACTTTCACTCTCTCGTTCACCGTTAACACTGCTGCTTTTTTCGAAGAGGTTGATGTGAATAACCTGGAGCTTTATTGTTTACAATTTTATCGTGATACATAAGGATTGCTAATTTTTTTCTCCTTCCGCTAATGTTAAATAATGAATTGAGGTTCATTAACATAATATGAATTAAGTCGCATAAACATGGACGTTTTGATTAAGATCAAATAATAAAGATATAAGGAACCACTCTTATAAATTTCTGTTTTCTGTAAACGCTTGTGTTAAAAGTGCTTTTTTTGAGGGTCCCCTATACTTTTTTCGTGAAACGTCATTGGGACTATTTTTTCTCGTGACGCCGTCGCGTAGAAAGAAAGTGGAAGAGATCGAAACTAGAATGTGACCTTCTAGTTTATAAAGCAAAGAAAAATCAGGCAACATTTGGGATGAAGAAAGCTCGTAAAGAGTATTTTACGAACTTTAGTCAAGAAAACAGCCACAACCCTCGAAAACTCTTCAGATCAGCAAAAACACTATTCAGTTATAAGTCTGAGTTAAATTTTCAAGGCTACTATGACAGCAGACAACTTGCCAACGACATTGGGGACAAATTAGACGCCGCCGCACCTAATGTCAGTACCATCAGATGAGTTCCATCCTGCGGACTGTGTTTCTCTCACGTCTTGTTCTGACTCATTCCATCTGGTTACAGAAGAAGATGTTAGAACTTAAATTTCCAAGTCGAACAAGAAATCGTGTTGTCATGATCCCATGCCTATTCAAATTGTCGTTGAAGTCTCGATGCCCTGTTGCCAGCATTCACAAAGATGATCAATCTCTCTCTAGAATCTGGATGCTTCCCTGAAAGCTGGAAACACGCGGACGTTCTATGGGGCGCCGTTTGTAAAAAAAATTATTTAGCTTAATTTTTTCAATTTTTTTCGTTATTTACTAAATAATGTTTTGTGATATGATATCATTTGTTAATGATATAATAAATCCTGATTTCAAATCATGCGTTGATGATTTGATATAATAAATTATTATTTCAAATCATGTGTTGGTGATTTGATATAATATATCCTGATTTCAAATCATGTGTTTATGATTTGATATAATAAATCCTGATTTCAAATCATACTGTTTTTATTTCAAATCACGGACTTACTGATTTGAAATCATAGCTCTATCATTGATTATTTGATGCCCTGCGGATAATGGATAATTTGAAACCACCAAAAGCCTTATTTCAAAATAATAAATCTTTATTTGATATCAGTAAAACCATGATTTAATTTAATAAGTAATAAGTAACCGCAGCGCGTCCATGTGACCTGACACGTGGGTTTACAAGCGCGGGAGTAATCGCAAAGATGGAGACACAACCAGACCAGCTGTCGAGGTCAATCGCTTCTGCGGTTTCTAGTTTTCCGTCGAGAGGGCAGTAACCGCGGTTACAGAGCAAAATACTATAACCGCAGTTACAGAGCGGAGCGAAACGATGACAAACACACAGCCGTAATTAAAGCGGATTTTAGCGCTCAATTTCACGTGTTGCATTGCTCTCTAAGAAGCTACAACACTAAAGAGAGGATAAAGAGACGAATAGTCGCAAAAGAAACACAACGTCTTGCTACAAAACCTAATAACCGGGCCCGGTAATGTACAAACACTGCAAGATAAAGATTATCATATTATGCGGCTCAAAATTCCTATCCTTGATGCAGTAAAACAGTAAAAACCCGTGTGTAAGAACCTAGCAGTGTAAGAACCTGCTGGCAGAAATTTCCCATTTTTATACCCCAGAATATAAGAACCTGTTTAGCCAAGCATATGTGAGTTATGGGATACTGTAGCAGTATGATCAATTATGACAATTCCATCATAAAATGAATGTGACCAGTAAATTAAGGCAAGAGGACTTTTTTTGCATTTTTTTACTTTTCCATTTATTATTATATTTTATATGCAAATATTTCTGAAAAGATGCTTTGTTTAAAGTGAATATAATTGTTTAGTTAGTCTTGCACAAGGCTCATGACAAGACAGTTATAAATAAATGCTGTATCATAAAGGACCAAACCTATTTTTTCTGCTTGTACAGGAATGGTTTCTACTGAAAACTTAAGAACCTAATTTGAGCCTAAATTGCCAATAACTACCCCCAAATATAAGAACCCGTTTTGCCAAACATGGAAAAATGTAGGTTCTTACATGTGGGTTGTTACTGTAACAAGAGAGAGGCTGTTCTGTCACTGAACGCACTGAAATGAGGCAAACCAAAGCTAGACAAAATGCTTCCGGCAGATGGCATATAAAGGACCACAGTCGCTAAACAGAAACAACAAGGGCCAAAACAAACAGGCGATAAATGCAGAATTTAAACCCTGAAATGACCTTTGATATCAAAATACATAACATGCGACATGTAAACACATGGCTGTTTCAATCACCATCACCATCATGCTATCCTCTAAACCACCGTGTTATCCCACGTAAAACAAGCAAGAAGCTAAATCGGTCAATAGAACCGAGATAGAAGCGGCAAACACGCGAACAGGAGTCGTGTAGGCCTTCCAATCCCATTTCACCTCGATAGCAGGTCTGGTTGTGTCTCCATCTTTGCGATTATTCCCGCGCTAGTAAACCCACGTGCCACGTCACATGGACGCGCTGCGGTTACTTATCACTTATTAAATTAAATCATAGTTTTACTGATATCAAATAAAGATTTATTATATGAAATAAGGCTTTTGGTGGTTTCAAATAAAATATAAGCGATTGAATTAACCATCATCAGCTGGGCATCAAATAGTCAATGACTGAGCTATGATTTCAAATCAGTAAGTCCGTGATTTGAAATTAAATAAAAACAGCAGGATTTGAAATCAGGATTAATTATATCAAATCATAAACATATGATTTGAAATCAGGATACCAAATCATAAAGCTATGATTTGAAATCAGGTTTATTTTATATATCAAACCACCAACACATGGTTTGAAATAATAATTTATTATATCAAATTACAACCGCATGATTTGAAATCAGGGTTTATTGTATCAAATCATAAACATATGATATGAAATCAGGGTTTATTATATCAAATCACCAACACATGATTTGAAATAATAATTTATTGTATCAAATCATAGCTGTATGATTCAGTTGAAATCAGGGTTTATTGTATCAAATCACCAACACATGATTTGAAATAATAATTTATTTTATCATTCGATAGATATTTCCCCCTTTTCATTAGCTGAGAGTCCACCACGTGACCTGCAAATAACTGCCTACAAATAATGATCTGCTCATGCGTAATATCGTCTAAATGCGTTTTTGCTGCAAATAATATTCTGCTCATGCGCAATTGTAACCACCCTAGAATAAATTATTTAACTGAGAAGGAAACCAATTGATTTCTGCCAGCAGCGCACGCTTACCGCTTCCCAAAAAAAAGGATCAAAACAAACTTGGTGATCGAATGATAAAACAATTATTAAACTCGGTTATCGCAAAATATCGTGATTTGTGTCTGCTCGCCACTGACAAATCACGATATTTTGCTCAACCTTGTCCAATAATTGTTAAATATCAAATCATAAACGCATGATTTGAAATCAGGATTTATTATATCAAATCATCAACGAATGTAATTATAACTTAAGATCAACTAGCGAGATTCCACTGCAACAACCCAAGATAAAAACCCTACGCACGCTTGGTGATCACAGCTTCTCTGTAGCCGCACCTGCACTTTGGAACAATCTTCCAAAGGTGATTAGATCCGCCACTAGCATTAACTCTTTTAAGAAACTTCTTAAGACTCATCTTTTTAAGATTGCCTTTGACCTATAAATTATTTAGGTAGTTATTTTGTATTCTATTTATTTGTTTTATACATATCAATACAAGAGCATCTACCTATGATTTGCTGCGCTATACAAGACTAAATTATTATTATTATTATTATTTAACGTGATTTAGGTTTTTCTATTTATTCGTGATTAGTGATTGTCCATATTTGATTTTTGCGTGAACGTGAACGAATTTTGGGAATTATCCGTGACCCGTGAACAGTCTCAATATTTTTACGTGAACGAATTTTTCAAAGTGGTATAGGGGACCCTCTTTCAGTTTTAAATGGGTGTGACAATTTTTGCACTGATGGCACTTGCCAAACCAGATGGACGTTTTTTGAAGCCGTTCCCCCTTCAAAGTCTTTCGATCGGGCTTTACGATTCTTTTTTTCTCTATGACTTTCGCTTTTTATGTCCAATATCAATCTCAAATGGAAGCGCCTATTTTTTAAAAATAAATTTCAAGTTTGAACTCAATACTGGAAAGGAGTCCACCTGCTTAGAACAATAGGACCGGGCGTCCATAGCCATGGCTACAAAGTGCCCATGTGTCAGATTGTCTCAAATTCTGATGTGATCAATCAATCAATCAATCAATCAATCAATCAATCAATCAATTTATTAAAGTCATTGCGTGGGATTGAGGTTGCCCTCGGTATCCGAGCCAAGGGCTCATGTATAAAACGCAAGACTAAAATAAAAACTAAGATATAAAATTAAATGAATAATATCAATAATAAGAATTAAATAAAGGATACATACATGAAATTGTTAACTATTTACAAGCTATCCAACTTTCCAACAAGCTAGATAATAATCATCAAGTTGTAAACACGTACAGATCAAGCCTATAAGTGACAAGTATTACAAATTTATGATTGACAGTAATTGCATAGACAGCTGGTCCTTAAATTTAAAAGATTAACAGACTCCAAATCTTTATGAAATGCGCCCGGCTAAGTTGGGTGACTGTTTAACATAAGTAGGTAGCTTATTCCATAGATGAGTAAACTTATAAAAAGAATTAAGAAACTTGTAAAAGAATTATGGAAATATTGATTGTCGTAGGAAGGCTGAACAAGGTTACAACCTCCTTCCATTAAGTTATAATGCGAGAGACGGAACTTAAAGAAATCAGAAATATAACTAGGCCCATTTCCCTTAACACATCTGTATAGTAATGAAAGTGGTTGTTCATATCGTCTAAATTCCAAAGATTTCATTGCTGCTAGGGCCAGTATAGAGTTGTAATCCAAGTCATTTCCGATATTTAAGAGGGTCTTCGATGCATAATGAGTAGCAGCTTCAAGTTTGTTAGCTAGGGTTCTGTTTATTCCTAATAAAAGTGGGCTGCAGTATTCCAGATGGGGTAAAATATAAGCCTTATACAAAATTAGAGAAACTTCAGTTGGCACCAGTCTCTTTAATCGCCTCAGAACTCCGGTTTTAGCATAGACCTTCTTTAAGATGGCTGATACGTGGGCCTTGAAGGAGAGCTTATTGTCGATGTGGACACCAAGGATCTCCAGAAAGCTTTTAAATTCAGTAGTAGAATTGTCAATACTAAGGATAGGTTCGTAGTTGAAATTTTCCAAAATCATGGCTTGAGTTTTGGTATGGTTTACTTTCAGATAATTGGAAGAAAACCAGGGCCCAGTCGTTCGAAAACCGATTAATGCTAATTCAAGATTAAACATTAATCAAGGAGGTTATTTCTCTATCCCCAAACGTTGGTAAAAGCTGGTGTTCTGCAAAATTTTAGATTAGGGGAAGTCAATCCTGAAAAACAAAAAGCAGCGGAAACAACTTTCATCCAAAAGTGAAAAACTGGAACCAAAGTTTACGCTAATCCTGGATTAGGTTAAAGATAGTTTCCGAAGATCCTGATTAAAACAAAGTTCCAATGTTGTAACGTCAGTAACGTTGGTAGCTGAAATGTATGTTGTAGTGTCATCAGCATAGAGACGCAAGGAGGCAATTCGAGCAACAAAGTTCAAGTCATTAATAAATATGTTAAATAAAAGTGGTCCCAGGAGACTACCTTGGGGAACTCCACAAACGACAGGTAACCAATCAGACAGAACTCCATTAACTTAAAAAGGCGCTGAAACCTTTTTTTGGTAATTTATGATATGATTAAGTAAACTCAGACTAAAGTTTGTGACACACGGTTCAAGATCCTGAAGATCGAAGATCGTGCAACATTTGTTTCTAAACAAAGGATTGAAAGATGTTGTAGCAACTTGTCTGTATTTTCGTTCAACTACGTTCAACATGTTGCTGTGGTACACTGTTCAACATTTTGTTGAAGAAGTGCTGTATTTTTTTTATTGTTGATCAACAATTGTTGAACCTTGTGTCACGGGAAAACCCTATCTTTAAAGGACATTTAACTACATGATGCAAATATATTTAAAACAGTGGATATATACAAAAAGCTTTAATGTGCTGGACCTATGAGAATGCTTCCAGTTAAAAACTTCGTAGTAGTTTGTTTTGCAGTAATTAAAACAGAAAATCTATCTCCAGATACAGACGATTGACTTATTGCTCCTGCTTATTGGCATTATTCGTGTAATTAGATCCCCAACATGTGGGATAAGACCAACAATAATTGATAGACCTTTCAACAAAAAGCCAAAATGTGTTTCCAGCTTACACTTGCTATGGTACTTTCTCCTCCTTTAAGCTGGCGCATGGAAACAGAATCAAAGCGAAGAGAAAAAACAGTTCCTAAAAACCTCAGAAGGCAGAAGATAATTCGTTGTTTCCCTCCTGATTCATGATCCTCTTTCTGAACTAGGGTGCATATCGTGGAATATCATGGCCAAATGATACAACCAAACTATATACTTTTTTACCAAGAAAAACATTAGTTTTGATTTGCCTTGAAGAAAACGAAAGTATTAGCTTTCGGCAAAATGTGGTAAAGACAACTCAGTGAAACTTGCGCTCGTGCGTGGTAAAAGCGGGCGAAGACGTTTGCTCGTTGATTTATGGCCAGATGCCACTTTGGCGGCGTTTATAGAAAATCGTCTGTAAAAATTGTAGGTCCACATGAGAAAAAAAAAAAAAAAAAAAACGCTAGGTTCCCACGCTAAGAATCAGAAAATAAAGCTGTTTACTTTCGAAGTTTCTTGTTATCACCAAATTCAGGCCTACTAGAGAACCAATCACAAAGCGAGTTCTATTCACGTAGCCTTTTGTCTTGTATCGCGAACACTCAGCACCGTCGTTTTCTGAGCTTTCACTTGAAAACTTTGTTATTCCGTGGTTTAGTTAAAAACATTCAGCTACACGTCGGATGAAATACTGCAAAAGAACAACTCGGTAATGGCTTTCGTGATTTAGTTTGTATTCAGTTCATGTCTTCAGCGGTTTTTAGAATTGTGGCATTAATTCAATAATTGCTCGTTTTATTGGTTGCGTGGTAGCCGTAGGCCATTTTCACCATACCGTTGTGTTATTTGAACTTAGATTAACTCTAATTTGCATGAGAAAAAACACAAAGAATGCACTTTGGAAGTAGTCAGACATAGCCATGGAGAAAAATATTATAGTATCTTGATCTAGCTAGATCACGCTATTTTGGGGTATCTGGAAAACAAATTGGGCGAGCGAGTCAATAATATCAGAAATATCAACACCCCTACGTGCATCCTAGATAGAGCTGTTCTCGTCTGTTTACTTTTGTGGTCCAAACTATTGTAATACAAATATATCCCTAAGTTTTCAAAGTCCAGTTTTTGTATTCAAATGAAACCTATTGACGATCGAGTGCTTCTCCATAGGAACCTTTTTTGCTATGCTGAGCAAGATCTGTTGTCTTTTTGAGCGTGTGATCGAAACTCTATTGTACCATTAAACTGAAAGCTATCTTTAGCAGCACTTTCACCGTGAAGCGAGGCGTTGGTTATGCACAAAAGAAGCCGGCTTAAAGTTCATCTTCAATAGAAAATCATACACATACACACAACACAATGGCCGTAATCGCCTCCTGATTCAAAACAGGTCAGTCTCCGTATCGAAACGTACCACAGCCTAAGTTTCTGCATGACAAGATAATTGATAAGACTGCAATGAGGCATTTATAAATATTTGTGTGGTTTGCAAAAGCTTTTTGAGGGAAGAGGTTTGCATAAGTTAACTCAAGGTCTCTCAAATTTCAAAAACGGAAACCAAGAACCTCATCGTTTGCATATTTGGCTGGGAATACAACGTGGCCTCTCGTATGAAAGAAGCGGAAAATTACACTCACTTTATGACCAAAAATGCTTTTCGAGAGCAACACTTTACATCCATCTTGCAAAAGGTGTTTAACAATGTGTTTGGAAATAACGACTTTGAAAATTACGGCTGGTAATTTTTCACACGTTACTTTAAAAACACGGGAGTGAACCATATGAAATAAAACAGAGGTATGTCCCTGTCGTGAAATTAAATAGGATTTAGCAAACAAGAGCTGGGATGGTTTTTCATCATTGCTCCGATCTGAGAAGCTGCGCCGTACAAATTAACTCTATTATATAGCAACCACTGTGTTCCAAATGATGTATTGTAAAATTTTCTTAATCACAGAGACAAAAAGAAAGAACTCTTTTTTTTATTTCAGTATGAATTCCATGCGCTCTGCATGGCCTTATAACATGTTTTATTTTTATTAAATTCGGCTAAAGCCTTCCTTGATATTCCTTTAAAATTACAAACAGTTTATATGGGAGCTCAAGCTTTTTATAGGATGAAATGGATTTAGCTGGTAATGACACAGTAAAAATACAGAAATTTATTCACCTTTCGAAGTAAGAATAACGCACAAAAATTGCCTTCCCACTGACCAATGTATGTAAACAACGTTTGGAAAGCGCCTAAAAGCGGAATAACCACGTTTGAAGATAGTTTTATTTTCAAACAGTCAAAACGTAGCCAGACTACATTGTACTTCACAATAGACCGTGGTGAAGTGTTTCTTCTCAGCTCCATTTAATCCGCTCCCGCGCATTGACATTTGGGGACTTAATCCCACCACAGCTTCCAAATAAAACCACCTTGTCTAAGCAAATCCACAGTACGAAGCAAAAATATTGTTCAGTGACATGCAAAGCCTGATTTCAATGATCGCGTCTTTAGCGGCAGCCATCTGCAAAGCTGGAAAAGAAGAAGACTCATACGCACTCGGTGCGCTTCGGCTTAGGCATTTAAATCGCACTTAACAAAAAGACGGAACGGGAAAATTTTAAGCAAAGTATTCAGTTTGAATAAGACGTTTATAAGACCGTGACTTTTTGCTAAAAACATGTCTGTATGAACTAATACAAGTGCTCCACTCGCACCAGTTCTTCGGCTGAATATTTAAGTTATATTTCCCGACTTTTCAAGCATATGGTGGCTTTCCAAACTTCCTCGTTTAAATTTCTTTTTGTATGAACATAGTTGCCTAGCCCTCCTAAATCAAAATTAATTACGCGATAGTTCCCCAGTGAGCTATGAATCTTTTAGTTGACATTTCGCTCAAAAAACCATGATATTAACTCGGATTTTATGTCACAGGCTATCAGAAATGCACATATTCTCGGCTACCAAAATCAGCTGTTTCGTTTTTTTCTCAAATAGACGCAGTTATGGGTTTCAAGTCATGCAACCATGGAAAGGAGGGATCGATGGCGACGATGTGATCAACTTAAAACTAAATTTTTGGAGTTAATATTCCAGGATTAATTAATGTTCCCAAAGGTTGGACGTTTCTTGTTTATTGAAAAAGGTTTTCTCCAGAGCATTGAAAGACATTAGTAACACGTTTTGTAGTTTTTAAAATTTTTATTTCATCAGTCATTTTTCAACATTTCCAGCAGCTGAAAGCACGAGAATAAAAAAAAACATTTGAAAATGTAATGCAAAATTGTTTCAACAAATTAGAGGGAGGAAATTCGTCGGCTTGTAAAGCGAAGGAAAGTTACGTAAATTTTGAATAATACATAGCGTGGTTTTTCGCAATGCCAGTGCGGCGAACAGTCTGGGCTTCGCTCTTTTGAAGTTGCGCTTTTTATCAAATATAGATGGGGTTGTTTTTATCTACAATGCACCTGTGTCTGTGTCTACAAATACAAAACGTTCGGATCAGTTCAGTTTATAGCTATCTTGTTTGGTATACAACCTAATGAAGTTTTACGCATTTGGAATTGTAAAGCCATCCCCGCTAAGTGCATGCAAGGGCTATTTAGAATAAAGTCTAGTCTTGTGCTCGTGTTTCAGTGATGGCCGATTATCCATGGAGTTTGACCGCCTCAAATCCTCGCTGTTGTAGATATAACCTAGGAAGAAACATATTAATGGATAGTTTGGACAGTGCATGTTTAAAATCAAATCACTCTCTACGCTCAGTTAAACAAAAGGCGTTGTTTGCGAAATTAGTTTTTCACAGGGGTGGAATAAACAGACGGCGTTATTTGTTAGCTCTGAAAATCAAGGTGAAGAAACCCATAAAAACCTTGGTATTTTTAACCGTAATTTTCACGTGCTATTAGAAAAAGACTTGCTATTATTAGGGAGCGCTAAAAATGAATTGCCTTGAGCAATTTAGCAACTTCAATTGAGCTTTGATGTAGCGTTATCACTGTTTGGCTTGCTTTCTGTGAAAAGCTCTTCCTTGAAACGCCGTCAAAATGTGTAAAACTATAAGCCCTTTATAAATTAAGTTCTTCTAGTGGATTGCGACAAAGATGTGGTTTAAATCTCTCTTTCAGTTGCGAGGAATAATCAAGGAAATTAAATTTGGAGGGGGGAACTTTTAGATCGAGGGAAATGCTGCATGAAAAGCAAAGTGTACTGAGTAAATACGACGAAGTTAACTCGTTTTCCTTGAAAAGATAAAGACATTTCCTTTTTGATTTTTTAACAAAATTTACTGAATAAAATTAGATTGATCTTGAGATGGGAATTAAGCCAGCACTTTCATTAAAATGAGAGAATTGCAGTCTCAATGTTGTAAAATGAAGAGGCGGTTTGAATTATGGCAGCCAACGAAACCTCTTTCAAGTTGCACTAAATAATAAAGCTTAGAATAATAAAGGTAACTTGAGACTGACACACCATTACAGATAAAACGAAAATAGTAAGATGTTCAGTACTTCAATGATTGCAAAAAAAAAAAAAAAACCCCAAAGAACTTAACTTCTTTTTAAACTGCGGCAAGATGCACTTTTATTTGACTTGTCTTCTTTTTTGACGTTCTGCTGACCAGATTTTGGCAGAAAACGAGGATCTAGGAATATCAAAATGGCTAAAACGTAGACTTCACAAGTGAACGAGTTAATTGAACTTACATCAATGGGTGGAAGAGGCTGTTTAAACTGATGATCTGGCTGGTTTGTGATCGTATGAATCACTACTGGATTGCACGATACGGTTGTCGACGGAGGTGGCTGCAACGGCGGCGTGCATTGGGCTACGGGCGTGCCAATTGGCGTGTCTTCGTTGAGTACCTCGTTCAGCGCCTTGATGTAGTTTATAGCCAGTCTAAGCGTGGTTATCTTGGCCATGTGGCCATCTGCAATATAGCACGGTAGAGCGTCACGAAGCGCTTGAAAACCGTTGTTCAGAACGCGCATTCGATCGCGCTCCCGCGCGTTGACGAGGAGACGTTTCTTCAGGGAATTGCGTTGGCGCTTTGGTTTGGATGGTTGTGGGGATTCTTCTGGCTCGAACTTGGCTGGCACTGTTGTTGGCAAAGCTGATCCGACGGATCCTCTTGGGCGCAAGTTATAGATACCTTTGGCGAAGTCAGAGTCACTAGCCGGGTGACCGGGAAATGTGGTGCCATCTGTGAAACAGCTTCCGTTTGGAGCTATCATTATGTTATCGGAAAAAAATGATGGCGGTTCGTTTAGCTGCTGCAAGCTGTTGGACATACTATTGTCCACTCGTGGAGCGAAGCTTAGCTGGTGTGTGTTGGGAGTAAACATCTTAACCGTTTTATAAGCCAAGAAGCACCTGAAGCGTTCGGAACGAATCCAAAGTGTACACCTGAACTGCCTCAGCCAGTTTACTGCCTTGTACAGGGTTTTAAATACTGCGTCTTGTCAATTCATGTAATTCCCTCGAGTCCAAGCGCGCCAGCTAATAAGTATTGTAATTTATTCAGTTTTTTTTCAAAAAAAGACAGCCAACATTGATTTGCAAATAGCCTACACCCCTGTAAAGAGGAATTCTTCTTTGAGAAAAATAATGGTTATCTATACCAGTTTTAACACCGAATGATGTTGTGGAAATCTCCCTCCATGGAGTCTGGTTTCTAATGGCAGTTATTTTGAGCTAATCAAGACACTTTTTAGGTAAACAATGGAGTTTGTGGCTTTTGCTTTGACGGGCTAACTGTGGGGCTATCTTTTGAAAAATCTTTAATAGAATAACGATTAGAGCTGAAATTCACTTTTCCGCAAAGCAATTAAATCTTACCGTCTCTGGATTTTTTTCCTCAATAGAAATATCTCCTGAATATAATAATGAAAAAGTGTTTTATAGTCAAGACATTTTCATTGTCAAAGCTCTCTTTGCCGAAAAGGCCGTGTAGAAAATTAAAGTCGTAAACCAGCTGTAAACGCCTTGTAAGCTTCGTTTTTCAATGCTCTTTTAATCGCGAAAATGTCATTAAAAGTTAATGCACTTAACGCGAACAGCAGCGTCGGCTAAACCACAGCTTGAATAAATAGAGGAGAGTGTCGTTTTTTTTCATGCGCTGTTCGACGTGTGTTTTTACTAAAAAAACTATTAATACCATTCCAGGCTTCTTCTTTTAAGTGGTCTTTTATTTCACTATCCAAGACTGACTTTACACCTGGGCTTCTAGGAGGCCAGCACTCTCTTTGTCGCGTTAATATAATATGCAAAATTGGATATTCAGTTGGCCGAAGAATATTTTCCCTTTTGAGGGCGTTTCGAAACACCTTGACGATCCACGCCAAGGTAAAACGACTTCATTTTCTTCGGGTGTACGGCTCTGCAAGTTATTGAGTGTCAAAGATTAAGGGGATTCATCTTCAGCTTGCTGCGGTAACCAAAACCGATTATCCTTTACGAGTTTAGCCCGTTTGAAGGAATGTAGACACAACAAGCTAAGGAATCAATGATTATTATATCAAGACTTATAATCGGATTATTATAATTATTTTTGTCTTTCGGAGGGTACAATGGTAAGCATTCAATTTCTGAGAAATAATGAAAAAAGTAACTGAAAAATATTTGCTTGTATTGTGCGAAACTGATTTCCAGTGAAAAAAAATTACAAAAGGTCAGTTGAAAACAAAATTTAACGCGTGAAACGAACGTTGTGCTGAGAAGTTTTCATTTGAATAGTTGTGTTTGCTAGGATTTCTTCCGTCAGAGGTTCAAATATAAAAACCAACCTTTTTTCATAGTTATCATATGCTTCGAATAAGTCTTTCTACTTAAGTAACCTTCAGTATTTTAATGGTTGGCTATTAACCCGGAAAATATCAGAGCCAATCCGCCTTGTACATTTTGTAAACAGAACCGGCAGGTGAAAGGCCAGTCAGTTCTCAGTTCTGCTCTGAAGCTATCCCATTTGAATTTAGTCCCATTTGGGTTCGTAGAGAAAAAACTGGAAAACGGCTTTTTCGTGAAGAAGTTTTGGTTTAAATACCAGTGTAATATGATTAATATATTGTTAACTGGTCCGTAAAGTCGTGTTAGCAATTTAGTTTTAATTTGCCCCTTTGATTTTTCTAAACGGGTACCAGACAATTGCGTAATATAAGGTTCAGTAACCGCCCAACTGAAGCACTGAATGCAACATAATTAAGACCGTTAATTTTGCGGTAGGTGCAAAACCCCTTGTTTTGCCAATACGTTTTTCGATTTGTTATTAATAGAGCTTCAGTGTTCTTTCACGAACGTTGTTTCGTTCTTAAGGGATGAAATTGTTTTTTTTTTCGTGACGTCTTCGTATAGGAGAAACAAAAAAGGCCGTGATTGATGTACCGAAATAACGCAAAATTTCAATTTAGATTGTACTATTATATTGACCCTATATTCTAAAGGTGCCTGACATAGAAACAGCTTGCAGTTTTAGACATGGAGATATTTAATTTTAGCTTTTGTTGCGTTTTTTCCTTTAATAGATCACATAAGTTGCAATCACACTTGTCAAAATTAACGCAACATCGCGAGGCGCGGAGTAGAAAAATATGAACCTCCAAATTTTAAAATTCAGGGAGCGAACGAAGAGAGTTATAGGTGCAATGATTTGTTATGCTAGAAAACAACAATAAAGGGTTTTGCGAAGAGAAGTATGAAGCATTTTGAATAGAGCAGGTACCAGGCGGGGGCAATTAGGGGATCACTGTCAATATAATTGTTGGCAACAAAAATGGAGCTGATAAGAAATAACAAAAAGTCTAAGGCCGGAAGGCTAATTGAAGGAGTGAAGACCAATAATTTTTTGCTTGTTTAGTTAACACAACTTCGCACTTTTATAAAACTCTAGAAGACGTATTTAAGCTGTAGCTTTTAACAATAAATATTATTCTATTCAGTTCCAGGTGAACACCCAGAAAAGAAAAAAAGTGCGTTTGGAAAGACACGCGATTTATTGACTTGTGAGTGCACGAATATCAGCAGGTAGTGAAGCAGGTAGCTAGATCGATTGATGTCTATACTTGTACCTGTTGGTATCTCCTCAAAGCCAAAAGGCCGGCTTTCTGTGAAATGGCATCCTTTTTTTTGCGCCCAGGTGTCTTATTAGAGAACGGCTTCCATAAATATTTGATTTTGACCTGCCACATTTTAAAAGCCAAGCCTTAAAAGCTTAAAGATCGATGTAGAGACCATTCGTGTCATGACAGACAACAATTAATGATTGTAATCACAGTTATTCTACTTACAGTCGTCAGTTCTCTTCACACGTTTAGCAAGTGTCTCGCAGATTGGTAGGTCAAAAACACGGGACAATCTTCATTTGCACGAACATGCGATTGAAATACCACCGCGGCAAATCGCTTTGAATTGCTTACAAGGGAACTCGCGGTCCCCTTTAGACGGCTAGCTTCCCTGAACTGGAGTCAGAAATCGTGTCTGCATTATCAGTAGCACCTCAGGATTTCCTAGATTTCCTAGAGATCATTCCACCTGAAATCTCTTCTATTCTGGCTCAGTTTTAGGTGAAAGTCTGTTCGGTAAGTTTGACTGTCTCAAGCTCTTTTGTCGGGAGAATATATCTTAAATTTCGCCGTTGAAGCTCAAACCGCATTAAATTAGTTGAAGGATAACTGTATGTCTCCTAAACACTGTACAACACCTTATTACTGCCGTGATAAGGGTCTTAATTTCCCTGACTGAAACATCCTCAACGATAGAAGTCAGGAAGGTAGAGGAGTATAAAATTTATTTGAATAAATTTGCCTTTTATTTCCGACATCACTGAATTGCTCTCATGTGACTACATTGAATCATAAATACAATCACCTGCCTGATGATCGTGGCTCGTTTAAAGAACATACCTCTCAGTTTATCCTTTCAAACAGTCAAAACCACACCCACGTGGAATATGTAGCTTGGCCTTGACCTTACAAACCCCAGATTAAGCTGGAAAGTGTGGCTATTCGAATGCAAGATAGCGGGCAGAGCATTCCAGCGCTGCTGTTTATTAAGGGTGCATTCTCTTGTGACCACTCTGGTTATTCCTGTTCACGGTTTAGAAAAAAAGGGAAAACGTATAGTAAGGTTTTTACCAAGAGGTCACGTGTTCAGGTTAGCGAGAGGCGCTTAGAATATGCGGTGACTCTGACTTCCGTTGTACGTCACTGGCTTGGTAGGCTGTGCGCTGATCTTTCTCAAAAGAACGCATCTTCTGTGTATTCGGAGCGCGTAAACCACGTTCTGTCTCCGTTCGTTCTGCTGTTGGGAGTCGAATAAGACCCCTCTTTTTTGGGAGAATAAGCTAATACACGAATCAGCGTTTTATTGCCAAATTCCAGCTGGTGCAGACATGGGTGCGTCAAACGCATTCATGTGTTTAGGTAATCTAAAGCCACGCACTGGGCACTATGACCACGTGGAATAACGGGCATTACCCCTTAACAAAGCTAACCCGCGCTCAGGTGACATATACGTGAAGCTTGTGGGATGTGACTTCTTCTTTCTCACATCCCACGGGCTTTGCTTTTTCAAACACACCTATGGTCATGTCCTTGAATGATGATAGATGATGAGAGTGAACGTGGTCGAGGGAAGGTGTCACGTTTCTGCAAAAATTCCTCTCCCTCCCCCTCCCCCCTCCCCCAGGAAACGCAGAACCAGCGTATAAACTCAATCCACCCCTCCCTCCCAACACCATGTACCAGACGTTTTTGAGTGGGAGACGGAGGAGACTGGGCTGAACTCACATGGCTGGTAACGAATAAAGATGGCGGACGGCGGGAACCATCGGGAAGTTATAGCAAACAGCTATCAGAAACAAGGAAAAATTATTGACTTTACGATAGGATCTACGTTAACAACAACAGTGAAAGATGAAGAGTCTACTAGGCCACATGTGGGAGGAGGATTTGCATATCGGGAGTGTGGAAACATGGATTCTGTCACTCGAAATCGCTTCATATTCTGGTTTGTAAGATATCGATCCAGTCTTCTCAGACAAGGATGATAAACCATAGGTCTTGTCCAATGACACTTGTTCATTAACACTGTGGGATGTTAAAGAACCCACACGCTGATCGCTAGGAGTAGGGAATGTAGTTTCTGGTGCTGTGGTCTGTACCTGTTCCACTTGGCAATTAATAGCAGGCTTGGCAGGATCTCCCAAAAAGGCTTATGGTGTTTGAGGTCACACACAATATAGCCATAAGTCAAGGGGGTTTGTCCAGGTGGTGGAATGATTTGGATTTAGATTTAGATTTAGAGCAATCGCAGAGTATTTAAAGTTTGATGTTACACGTGAAGCTCTTGTTTTCAGTTTCATTTTACTCACTAAGCATGGGTATCAAGCTCATTGTAAGATGTGACCCACGTCTTGATGGCAACCCTGAAAATATTCATACTTAGAGGATATTACACGGTGGCGAGAAGATATGAATAATATTATTTTATGTTGAGTGGCAATATCGAGTGAGCGAAGCGAATGAGTGAGATATTGTTCTTGCCACGGGAATATAAAATTCATATCTTCGAGCCAACATGTAATGTTCTTTTTACTATATGGAGACAACAAATTCAACAAAAGCAAAAGGCGGGAATCGTGATGTCATTGAACGATACGACACTCACAAAGGTGACATACGGAAAATATGCCACTTAGGTCCGGGATGAAGTGGTGTATGGAATCTACGAAAGGTTTAGTTCCCAGTAAAACACTCTCCTCCATATAATAAATGTATTTATCCCACAGGAGAATAACAGATAATGTGCTGCAGTTAACTGAAGAGTCCTTGGATACTGACCTCTCTGGAAACAGCCTGGAACTACGATTTGCTGACAGTATCCTTCTGCCTGCCGTGTCCTTTTTTGAGACCCATACTCACCTCAGTGTATTAGCTGCTACGACAAACAGTGTCCATAGGATTGTGTTTCCTCATCCCGATAGACTGCGTAGACATGTATGTTGTCCATTTAGTGTTAATAATTGTGTAATTTCAAACCCGTAGCAGGGGTGGGGGATTCGCTTAAGCCCTGCTATGGGCCCAAGAGCAGACAATTTATTAACACAAACTTTGCTGAGCCTTCCCAATTATGTTACCCTGGCTACACGCCTGACTCTGCCAGAACTCTTGAATTCAAAGTCTTAGCCCTCCAGAATCTGAAAATTGCACTGTTGTAATGACTGTGATTTAGATGTGTTCCTTTATCTTGTTTGAGTGTACAGTACAGCTCAGATATATCCAAACCGAAATATACGCATAATTCGCGTCAGCCCAATATGCGCTGTAGGAAGTGTAGTAAGAGCCGTTGTTAGCAACAGTTTCAGTTTGTTAGATGCTTTTCTAAAGGCTTTTGTTGTAAACTTCTATCAAGTAGCTAGGCAATGTAAAACCAGACTCACTTCCTGCTTCACAGAAATATTGAGTGCTTGGGTGCAATTTGATCCATAACTTATATCTCCTCCCAAGGAGAAACCTTTTAGGGATGTGCGCTTCACAGCTCACACCAGTAATTAATCAAATGAAGTATGATCCTCGCAGTTGTGATCGCAATTTATGCAATTGCATAAAGAAGCCTGAAAAAAGTTCAGGACTTAAACAGGGTTTGAACTCATGACCTCACAATGCTGGTGCGATGCTCTAACCAACTGAGCTATGAAGCCACTGATGTTGGGAGCTGGTCAGTTGTAGGTTTATATGCTCCCGTTAAAGAGATGAATGTGAGTGATGTATATGAAATAAATCATGTATGAACTGCAGAAATGAAATCAAATGAAGGATGATCCTCAGGGGTGTAATCGCAATTTATGCAATTGCACGAAGAACTACATGTAAGAGCATTGCACCAGTATCACAAGGTTATACAGTGTACAGTAGGTTCAAACCCCATTGAAGTCCCAGATTTTTTTCAGGCTTCTTTACACAATAGCATAAATCGCAATCACAACTGCGAGGATCACCCTTCATTTGATTTTATTTCCACAGTTCATGTGTGATTTATTTCATATACATCACTCACTAGTAATTAATTCACATGTTTTTAATTCTTATTTAGTTTATTCACAATGACTGGACATCAGATGTACTAATTAAAATTTAATGCATTTTAATTACAATTGTTTTTTAGCTTGCAGTGTTACTTGTAAGTGCTTGCAGGCATAACACTTTTAATTGTGTTGTTTTCTGGTATGTTTATCTTGAGAAAGTCTATAATTTATTAGTTGCAGTGCTGCTCATTAGTCCCAGTACATGCTGAGTTGTCTAACATCAAGGCTGTGCTCTAAGAAAAGTAGTTGGGCGCCCAAACCTCTAAACCCTTGAAATCCAGGGTGCCCAGCATCTAAGTTTGGTGCAAAAACTAATATTTCCTGGTTGCCCGATGGCAAAAGCAAGTCGCCAGGGGCGACCGGGCGCCGCTAGAGCACAGCCCTGAACATGTAAAAACATTTGTATCTGTTTTGGTTTGTATGCCAAAATGACAATCAGCAATGATCCTGCATTCTGTTTTAGGGATTTACATTATCTTCCACTTCTGAGGGGAGCCAGCGTTCAATATTCAGTGACTTTTCTACTCATGACTTACGAGAACCCTGTAATTTTGGGACTTTTTCTCAATGCTGCTCAACATTTTCAAGCTGGCTTTGTCAGGATGGAAACTGTCTGTTTGCGTTAGCCACCGGGACTGGTGTAATTTTGTTAATAAAACTGCCACCTCCAGGTAGTGACGGTAAGTGACTAACTGGAAAATGATAATTATTTTGAAGATTCTACCTTTTAACATGACCCATTGACTGCTTACAGTACTGTGCAAAAGTAATGAGAGCAAATTTTGACAAAATTTGCTGTAATTGTGTGATATTTTGAAGACACTGAAGTTTCGGTATTACATGTATTTAGGTGCATCTGTTGTTCCATTCTTATCAAAATTTCATGTAGTCACAGTGTATGCGAAATTCTGCATGGCATTTTGTTCCAGGGACAATGAAATTTTGCCCAAAATTTCATTTGGAGAAGCAAAATTTCGTGCAACAGTTCATTTGGGGGAGCAAAATTTTGTCTGGGGGAGTGAAATTCTGTGCAACATTTTGTTTGGTGGAGCGAAATTTTGCGTGAAATGTCAATAATAATACAAATAAAGCTTAAACAAAATTTGAGATGATTCTCTCTGGAATGCGAATGCAAACAAACCTATAAAGAACAAAAATTAATACTGTAATTATTACTTGAGACGTTTGATTTCTGCTTTTTTTTTTATCACTCATCGACACATGAAACTGGCCAAAATTTGCATGTGAGTTTCGTAACACGTGACACGTAATGCAAGGAATCAGTTTTTAAACAGCCAATCTGCATGCTAAAAGTTGTGGCAGGAGCTGAGAATGACATGGTTTTTGAAACACTGGGTTTTTAATCTGTTTATTTACAGGTCAAGTTGAGCAGTTTGAGTTAAAACAAGCCGGGGTCATGCAGCGCTTATGGTCAGGTCTTGTCCCATCCAGTCTTAGGAGAGATGTGCTCGCTGCTGATGCTGTTACCAGCTTGACAATTCATCCTTTTGGGAAGCACATGTGTGTGTTTGCTCTCTGTAGAGATCTGAAGCTGCGAGTGTGGTCCTGTCAGGTGAGATTCTTGATACAGGAAAAGACAATATTCTTTCAGTACCAACCGAATGAGGATCTAATGACAGTATCTGAACAACTGCATGCCTACCCCTCCCCTAACCCAAAAAGTTATAATAAGTTAATAAGTTAGTGTTTACATGTATGTTGGGTCAGGGGAGGGGTGAGTGTGTTGTTGCCAAGATACTAACATTGATTTCAAAGAGAATGGAATGTTTGCTGTGGATTTTGGGGCTCTTTGAATAATGACCACTTGTAGATGTCACGCAAAATAACAATTTTTCATAGTTACTCGGGCTTCCTGTGGAAGGCCCGAGTCTAAATCTGTCGTCCGTTTTTCTTTTTTTTCGTCGTTGTTTTCCACAAACCTCATTTCCGGCGTATTTGCGCAGGCGCTAACGATGAACCTGTAAAACCCGGTAAAAACCTGTTTACGTTTTGTTTACGCTTGCCTTGTCTGCTGAAAAGCAAGGGACAAAGCAACTGTGGATTCCTCGACGGATTTTCAAAGGAAAAAGTTGACATGTCTACAGCTATGACAAACGGTGTCGTATCCAATACGCTCGAACCAGTTACAAACGCACACTCCGTTCGTGGTAGACCCACACTAAATGATGATGGTGAGCGTACATTTCGAAACGGCTCGTTCCGCGAACTCGAAGCAAATGTGAGAAATATTATGAGATCAAATGAGCTGAATGAGTTATCAATGAGTACAAAGAGTGCACAAACTTTGACTACCAATGACAAATGTTCCTTGACGAACTTGAGTTGAACTTTGACACGAACAGTTTAGGTGCTGGCGAATACAAGATACCTGTTGATGATGAGATTAGAGGTAGAAAGACGAACGGCAGTAGCAGTAGTAACAACAGCAACAGGAAAGCGGCTATGTTAAGTGATAAAGAACCCACGCATCGAAGCGAAGATGCAAGTAACGTTTTTACTTTTATGGCTATTGTCACCAGTATTTCATTTCTTTTGTACACTTTAGATTGTGGATTATCAGCTGTATCAAGTCTGTGTAGTGTGTTATATATATGTTGTGCCGCGTAGCACTATAAACACATACAAGTGGTGAAACAGAGAATTAACTCTGCAGTGTAAATTAAAGTGCTAGAGAAACCCATGAAAAACCCACTGGGCGTTAGCCCTAGTAAAGGGTATCAGGGAACCACACGAGGCAAAGAAAAAATTCTTATGACCTCGGTGGGAATCGAACCCACGACCTCCGGATTAGATCTACCGTTGCTCTGCCGACTAAGCTACGAGGTCGGACAGAGAAAGTCGGGGACGATTAAGGTGGTGAATCGCGGCGAAGAGAAAGTAAGGGTACATATATATGTTGTGCTGCGTAGCACTATAAACACATACAAGTGGTGAAACAGAGAATTAACTCTGCAGTGTAAATTAAAGTGCTAGAGAAACCCATGAAAAACCCACTGGGCGTTAGCCCTAGTAGAGGGTATCAGGGAACCACACGAGGCAAAGAAAAAATTCTTATGACCTCGGTGGGAATCGAACCCACGACCTCCGGATTAGATCTACCGTTGCTCTGCCGACTAAGCTACGAGGTCGGACAGAGAAAGTCGGGGACGATTAAGGTGGTGAATCGCAGCGAAGAGAAAGTAAGGGTACATATATATGTTGTGCTGCGTAGCACTATAAACACATACAAGTGGTGAAACAGAGAATTAACTCTGCAGTGTAAATTAAAGTGCTAGAGAAACCCATGAAAAACCCACTGGGCGTTAGCCCTAGTAGAGGGTATCAGGGAACCACACGAGGCAAAGAAAAAATTCTTATGACCTCGGTGGGAATCGAACCCACGACCTCCGGATTAGATCTACCGTTGCTCTGCCGACTAAGCTACGAGGTCGGACAGAGAAAGTCGGGGACGATTAAGGTGGTGAATCGCAGCGAAGAGAAAGTAAGGGTACATATATATGTTGTGCTGCGTAGCACTATAAACACATACAAGTGGTGAAACAGAGAATTAACTCTGCAGTGTAAATTAAAGTGCTAGAGAAACCCATGAAAAACCCACTGGGCGTTAGCCCTAGTAGAGGGTATCAGGGAACCACACGAGGCAAAGAAAAAATTCTTATGACCTCGGTGGGAATCGATCTAATCCGGAGGTCGTGGGTTCGATTCCCACCGAGGTCATAAGAATTTTTTCTTTGCCTCGTGTGGTTCCCTGATACCCTCTACTAGGGCTAACGCCCAGTGGGTTTTTCATGGGTTTCTCTAGCACTTTAATTTACACTGCAGAGTTAATTCTCTGTTTCACCACTTGTATGTGTAGTGTGTTAGTTTTATGTGTAATCTTGTACCTTCGCGTGTTCTACATGAATGTGTTATCAGTTTTATCAACACAAATGTCGGATGTACTTGAAAAATGCGAGTTATTTGAGATGGCAATGCAGTTATCTGTACATGATCAACGTGATGCGTTAGTGAAAATAAAATATAGAAAGGATACCAGTAGGATACCAGTGAAAACGCTAAAAAGTCTGTCACAGAAAAGCAGAAAACTAAGATTGTTTGTGTTCCCACGGTCCTGCCGTGTTTATTTCCGCTGGCACACACTCACACAGGCAGCCCAATGCTTTAACGAATCGAGTTTGAGTCACAAAATACATGTATAATTTTTTATATACCATCCACAACATTCATTTGCCACTCGAAAAGCCCGAGTGAAGGCCAATACGGCCTCTTGTTTTCATACAAACAAAAAACAGCCCCTTGCCTTACATTTCTCTGTGAAAAGTGGCAAGTTTGGCATCTCATATTTAATAAAGTAGGCACGATAAATCGATCTATGGAAGTTTTTTGTTTTTTAAAAAATACAAAAAAAAAATGTTATTTTGTGTACTGACATCTTCAAAGTGGTCCATTTCCTTAACTTTTGATGTTGTGATGACTTTTTTTCGGCCCTACAAGAAAGGTAGCTGCAGGAATGTTGATAATAGCCGGAAGCCAGGGAAAATACCTGGCTGTGAACTCATTATTTTCCCAGCTGAAAACTTTCTAGGGACTTAAAAATCCATAGTACTGGTTCTCATAAACCCGCTTTTGAACTGTTAACTCCAGCCTGTTAAAAATTTTGCCTACATGGATCCCTTAGCTGGTTATGAAGCAGAACAATAAAATGGAATCATTAGTCTGGAGTGATGTTAATGTGCTTTTGAACAACTGGATTTTAGGACTTGCATTTCTAGAGAGACTAGCATTGTGTGTAGTCTGAATTCACTAATAAATTTAACACATTGCACCACTAGCTTTAGCAAAGTTCGAGTCCTGTTGATACACATTTCAGCTTTGTAACCCTAAGAGTGATCAACATCAAATTTCTCCTTGCAATAGCAACTCTTTATAATAGAGTGGTCACGAGAATTAAGGACAGGATCAAAAGTGATCAACATCAAATTTCTCCTCTTAATATAAATGCTTTATAAAACAGAGTGATCATGAGAATTAAGGACAAGATCAAGAGTGATCAACATCAAATTTCTCCTTGCAATAGCAACTCTTTATAATAGAGTTGTCATGAGAATTAAGGACAGGATCACACAAGATTGTTACGAAAAAATTATTGCGTGACTTGCGTTACTGTCTGGAAGTGTCTAGAATCTTCTGCATATTTAATTAGTGTTTTATCATCGTGATTCAGTGATTATATTTTTAAGCCGTTTGCGTAGTAGCTGTGAATAGTTTTCATTGTAATGTTTCTTTATTTAGTCGAGTCGGAAAGTTCTAGAATTTTAGGTTAAAAAGGTATATAAGCCGATCGGTATAGCTGTAGAGTTTTCTTAGTGTCTTAGAGTCAAGAAAGTAAAGAGAAGTAACTTGAGAGCGTTTGGCGGAGGCCGTGTTTATTGAAGTGTGACAGAGGTCGTTTATACATTTGGCGGAGGCCGTGTTTATTGAAGTGTGACAGAGGTCGTTTATACATTTGGCGGAGGCCGTGAGTATTGAGGTTTGACGGAGGTCGAGTATAATTTTATAAGCCTTGTGTGAGCTTATTGTGAAGTCTTGTGCGGAGTTTACTACTTTTGTTTGGAATAAATAACCTTGTTGCTGTTCCGACCACCCTGCGTTCTGTTTAGTCTACAAACAACCCACTTCTCACTCATCAACACAATCGAACTTGTAACAAAGATAAATTTGCTTGAATGATGATTATTTTAGCAATTTTTCCCTACTGCTTCTATAGGAATTTTGTGGGGGAAACAGATGAGAATTTAAATTTTGAACTTAGGATTGAAAGGGTTAGAAGCAGCTCATACATTCTTTCATTTATTAGGATCAAGCATGTGTTTATGTGAAAGATCTTTTGGAAGACATCCCTGATGATTTGGATGCTCAAAACTTACCAGGTGATGTATTGCACACACAGGGTTCACAAGTGCTTACAAATGCATAGAGTAGGATGGGGTGAAAAAAGGACAATTATAGCTTCTTTGGAATAACTTGGATAGTGAAATTAAGTCGATCAAATTGCTGAAGTCATTTAGGCTTGTAATTGAAGCCCTCCTAAAGGAATCAATATATTTATTAGAGGACATTAGTCTAATTTTTAGCTCATGGATGACGTAGTCATTCCATGAGGTTTTGTTGTGGGTCTGAATTTCGCTCACTCACTCAGGGGATCACTCATTCGCTCACTCGATTCTGATTAATTTATTCATTAAACTTTCCGCCGGTCCCTCCCCTACTAAGTATTGCTTTTGTCTCCATAGTCTTCATGGTCCAACGTTTGTAAATTTCAGGGTGTAGTACAAAGGCAGAGAATTTTGCTCTGCATATATTGTTTACGTGTTTAATCTTCATGGCGTCGGTTTTTCGTTTCGATTTTCCAACTCAACAAAGGTCTAGTTTGTTTAGAGTTTGGGTTTTGGTCGAGGGTCGAGGGTCGAGGGTAAAATGTCGAGGGTCGAGGGTAAGATGTCGAGGGTCCGAGAAAAATGTCGAGGGTCCATAAAAAACTAAAAATTGTAAATTGTAAAAAAATAAACTGGTTTTGTATACTTTCACGCCTCATTTACACAGCTTCCACAAATGCACCCGCAACCGCAAATAAATAGATGCCGGCTGAGAGAGGTCAAGGTTAACTTTGTGGAAAGCGTGACTAAGTAATTCGTCCATCGAAATATGGTTTTCTCTTGGGCGCCTACATCTCGCAGTTCCTGGGTTTCCATCCACCGTGAAGTCATAAGCAGAACTATACATCGACCAGAACTCGTCACACACTGCAAAACTCGAACTGAGGAACAGCAAATGATTTCGCAACCAGAGATGCTCTAATGGAGGGGCTTTTAGCAACGTCTGACAAAAGACTGACAAGAAAAACAAATGTTTGTTGTTTCAGTCCGTTTTTTTTAAATTTTTATCCATGGTATGTTTCAAGATTTGATCGTTTTTCTTGTCAATCTTTTGTCAGACATTGCTAAAAGCCTCTCCATTAGCGCACGACAGGAACATATCTTTTCAATGTTATGTCATGTGTGGGAAACTTTTATTCCAGCTCAGTGTTGTAAACGCACAAAATTTTTTATTTTGTCGCATTCGGAGACAACAAATCTTGAAAGACGCTGTTTTCATGGTGAACGCTCGATTGCAAATATGATCTTGTTTCGAAAGGCTATATCCCTTGGCTTAAACGATCAGTATAACACTTTGTCAACATTTGACAAAAACACAAGGACCACAAGCATGCAAATATTTTTCTCTGTGAGGATATAATTTGGTCTGACAAGCAGCTATAACAGCTAATCTCTTCGAACAACAAAATATTTGGAAAATCAAGTTAATTGTAGCACAAAGCATAAATAGATGGATTGAATATCTCACCTTACAAAGCAAAAAGTTTTGTGCCGGACCCCGAATCGCTCAAAAACATTGTGGCTGTAAAGCGTGACTAATTTCCCTCAGGACTTTCACACAATATTTGGGATGTTATCTCGCATTCAGAATAGTCCGAAATTTTATTACGATCAAAAACGTTTATAAAACTAACTTGAAATGAGCCGTCGACCAGTAAGAAACTTTAACTTGCCTGTTACACTTCTTAACAAAGCGATCACCTTTGAATATCATTTTTATAGTCCGTGTACAAATTTGCATATTTGTGCTCCATCGTCGGTTCAAATTACTTACGTCTGTCAATTTCGTCTAAATTTATGCTTCTGGCGCCTGTCAATCAACTGCGTAATTTTACGGAAAATATTAGCACGTAAATGGTTCTTTAACCAAGAGGTGTGTCAGAAAAGGAGGTGCTCCCACAAAACACAAACGAATGTACAGGTTTCTAGCACATATCTTTTTAGAAAATAAAGTTGTGGTAAATTCAAGGTATTGTTATGTTCCTCATCCATGAGCTGGCTCATGGGAGCATTTGATTCATCTTTAACATTACATTCATATTTGTACATGGTTCTGAAAAACCCTCAGGGGAGTAACCTATTCTGTAGTGTTTGCTTTCTCACAAAACAAATTATGTGGTTTCAAAGTTGATTCATGGAATCTACTGTACATGTATGTTCTGTTCATTTCTTTACAGCTCAAGGCCATTTGCTTCGTAAGGTGGTGGACTCTGTGACAGGACGATTTTATCTTGCGTTATTCTTATATATTACAGATAACACACAGGTGAGATCAAGTTGTAACATGCTGTGTATTTTACAGAAATATTGTGGTACTCCAGTTGATACAATAGTTTGATTGAGAGCTGGTTGGCCCTTTTCAAGAAGTAGGAGACAGCAATCCCCTTAATTATTGATATGTGTTTAGAATCATGATAGTTGATAAAACAATACAGTAATTAGAGTGTCTTATTTTCTTTCAGTTCAGTGTGTATGAGGTGGTGTCATCAAAGGAAGTCATCAGTTTAGCTCAAGTTTCGTACTCTTATTTCTCAAAGGTAGGAACTTACTGTTACTTTAAGGTAAAAACCTTTATATTGTGGAGCTGCTAATGTACAGCTGTAACCAGCCATAGTCCTGGTGGAGAGGGGGAGAGGCGTGGCTGAACAACTGATTATGGACATTTTGACCTGTTAAACAGGACTTTACATGTACGGCCATATTTCCTTTGAATCTTGTATATTTGACTGGAAAGATTTGCCTTTGGGTAGGGAATTTAATGTCAGGTCTACTGCTTGATAAAGTCAGGTCCTGGGAAGATACATGTTGTTTTGATGCTATTTAATAAAACTAATTTTCTTTACTGTAAGAAAAGATGGATTCACTTTGAAGAGAAAATGTATGCTGATTTTAGGCTTAAAGACTCTCTGTCGACCGGCCTCCTTTGCGCGTGTTTGTTGTTGTTTTGGGATCAACCGTTAATGGTGATTCATATGTGAGGGAATGGCGAACGGCATATTACAGTCAAATATACCGGCAGGAATGTTACAAGAAGGCTAGCTTTTGATGGGAAACAATTACAGGCGTGTGGTCTGTTCATGTTTTTAGTGTCTGAAGGATTTGAAACCTCTAATTTGATCAGCGTTGTGGACGCTATCGAATGTCGAAGAAAGCCGCTTTACAGGAAGCGAGACGTGGGATAAGAAAAAATAAATAGGTCTTATTGCACTGCAAATCCACTTGTAAAACCAAGCAAAACGATGGTACTGCCTGTGATCGCTTTTTCCACAAGGCCAATGGAACATAAACAAATATAGGAAATGCAAATGCGGGACTGTGCAAAAACAATGTGCGAACGAGAGAACATATTTTTGGCTTATAAATGGAAGAGGCTATGACGTTTCCATGTTCTACTTGTAATAGAAAACAACTTCTACCAAAAGATTCATGGCTTTTGACTTTATTGATGTTATTAGTACAGCATTAGAAGCGTCAAACGGTGCCCAGCCGAAGAAACTCAAAATAACATGTTCATGAGTGCTAGCCACGAATTATCACACTTGCAGTATAATAACTATATTTGGATGAACTCGCTATTGCTGTGCTTTAAGAATCCGTGTAAAGCTTTGTTTGCTCATCCACTGTCCTTGAACAGTAAGCCTCTTGTATTCTTTCTTGCTCTTCCACTGCGGTTCTTTTTACCCGGTGCCATAGCAAACTTATGTGTTATGTATCGCTAAAGACGACCGATGCAGAACAAACAAGAAATTCTCAGAATTTTCAAGCGGCCGTTTTTGCCATTTGGACCGCCTTTATCCTTAGGATGTAGTTCAAGTCGATCGTAATTTAATTTTTAGTAAACACTTCTGTCCAAGACACTTTTAATAGCGTGATGCGCGACGATTAACTTGTTACGCAATTCGGCCAATGTCTTACAAATAGACTAAATCGCAATAATTAAGGCCTGATATCATCAGTTTCACCTTAGATCGGCTCGATAGATCTGTCTTCGATTTAATTTATGAACGAATTTGTTTACGGTTTGGTGTCTGTCTATTTCATTTCTGATCTCTGGGCAAAAGTCCTACTTTTTCTGAACCAGTGCGTGAGCAGAATTGTTATAAAGTTTAAATTTTGACCTCATTACTTATTCATAGAGAGCTTGGCCGTAAGGTACGTCTATCCCCTACCGATCAGGAAGTCCCGGGTTCAACTCCTAGCAACGGCGACCCTCTTTGGTTTTTCTTTTTTCTTTTTCTTTTTGTTCTGCTGTTTTTTTAAAGTATTAGTTTGACTAATCGTTGAGCTGAAGAGCGATTTTTCAATTTTACATGGAGATTCAATGGGTATTTAGTAGAAACAAACAGCCGAAACACCAAATGAGCGGCCTTTCGATTTCTTTGATAAGTCGGGGAAATCGACGATTTAATCACATCCAGGTTATGATGTTTTCATCAAGATGTGTTGAACGATTCTCTAGACGTTTATATTTTTCTTAAAATCAAGCTGCATTTTACGCAGGCCCTACGACGCGCTCTGTGGCTGTCGGCTTTGCGTGACTATCAACTTGTTACGTGACACGAATATTGCACCATCATTTCAGATCATTTCAAGTACTCGGTTCGGGTGTAATTCTCGAAGAGGATTTGGCCGTTGTGTTACAGATCAACTACATGACAATCACAAAGGCCCGATATAATCCATTTCAGGTCCGTGGATAGGTTCCATAGAGTTTTTTTTTTTATATGAAAGAATTACTTTGCGGTTCGGTGTTTGCCCAAACCTATGGGAAATGTCCCCGCTAACCAGAGTAAGGTAAAGATTGCATCATCATTTGAAGTGCGTGGTTCGTGTTGTTTACAGCTGAAGTTGAAAGGCAACAAAGGTCTTGGGAATCGTTTAGCATATCCTTATGACAATATGGTAGTTTAGATGAGATAAATTCTTGGATTTTCTGGAATTTGTCAATCCCCTTTCTCGAGTAAACACAAAGGATATTTGTTTGCGTGACAAACCAGATGCGTGGCTGCCATGCCTTATGTACTGTAAAATTAACATGTGTAGTCGACCGATGTCTGAGTGGCGCAAGTGATAAGCGCACGCGGAGAACTTCTGATTTAAGATTCCAAGGTCGCGGGTTCGAATCTCAGTGGAGGTAGTACAAAAAAAAAATTCTTGCAGCTCTAACCGAGCGGGGCACGGGCCTCACGGCAGACACGAAAAATAAAAAAAAAAAAAAAAAAAATGGGTATTACTAGAAGCGGCACGTCGCTAAGCGACGGCCGCTTAAATATCGTGATCTTAATTATATAAGATAGTCAAACTTCTTAAATTGAACAATAAATGCTGAATAAACTGGATATATGTCTTGGATTTTGAGGGATCGAACAGAGAGACAAACTAATAAATCAACATCTGGAGGTTTCGTGGTCCACGAAACTTAAGATGGGGCGCGCAATGCATGCCGGTCGACAGAGAGTCTTCAATTCATAAATTACATACAGTAATTATACCATAATACTAGTAGGTACATAAAATTTATTTCAACTCATACATGTAATAAGCTAATGTGTCTGAGCAGAAAATACTAACAAAATTTTATTACAATGTATATGTTGCAAGTAAAAATTAAGGTAAAAATGTTTAACCTAGGTTGATTCTTAAATCCATTTGTCCCCTAAGCCTAATTATTCAAAGTTAGGGTTAGGAGGCAAAGAAAATTAATTTTCAACATAAATTATAAATTTTTTACCTGAGTTTAATTTTTAACTACAACATATAGCATAAGACATATGCTAAAGTTAAATTTACCTAATAAATTATTCATTATTCAACACTAAAAATTAATTGTCTTATTCATGTAACTGGGCACAGGTTATAATAAAATATTAAATTACAGTAATTATCATTTATTTGTATCTGACAAGAATGTTTCTTAATATGTTTGTATTGATATTTTACCAGGAGAATCTTGTGGACTTTACTGTAACTCCTTCCCACATCTGGACAGTGTGGAGTTCTTCAGATGGAGAAACAATGGTCTACTTTACTGCCATTGAGGGGTGAGAAACAGCTTAAACTGTACTCCCTTATATGTACATGTACTAGCCAAGGTTGAATGGCATGGCATGAGGCCATTGACAAAAGAATATTCCTTTAGCGTTCAGTTTACCCATGTGGGTTATGGAATAAAAAGGCTTCCTGCAGTTGGCCAGTTTTCATGTTGGAGTTTGTAGTCTCATGGAGGTGTGGTTTTGAAGAGTTTAGAATGTTAGATCTCACCAAAATCTGATTGCATGATTTGCCTATCTGTTAATTGTCAGTGTTGATTCCTTACACAATGACACACTTCTGGAGCTAATATTGTGATAGGCTGGCATCACATTCGATTGTTTCATGCTATTTATATTATACTGAGAGTAAGTGAATCTGGAGTCGAGTGGGTTGCCTGTGGCTCATACAGTGCGTAAGCCACAGGAACGTCATCTCAAATATGTCCATCACATAGGTATTTATGTTACAAAATTAAATTGGTCATTTTGGAACTACTGTCTTCATGATTGTAGAGAATTCACTGACAAAACTATGAGCTGTTCTATTGTATAATTTGCAACTTTATCTTGCAGAGGAGAGGCGCAACACCAAGGTTGGACGAAAGTGTTTTTACAAGCAACCGATCATTTTGATGTGCAAGTTCCACCACACCAAGAACCAAGGGTGGGTTGCATTGTTGTTTCTTGTTTTTTGTGGGTGTTTAAATAGAGATATTTCTGTTTTCATTTTATTAATGTTTTCATACCAATTTATCGTTCTTATGTCATTTTTAGGAAGTTTTCTTGGAGCATCTTTTCAATCCTGGAAGGTTTTCAAATCGCTCCATCCTAAAAGCCATGCAGGTTTGTGTGATGCTTCATAACATTCTTTAATGTGCTTTCAAAACAAAAGAACCATAGTGACATCTGCACCGCTTATGTTTACTTCTCCAAAACTTTAAAATTAAAAAAAAAAATTAATAATTAAATGTTTATCAGCCACAACTTTATAAAACTAACTAACACTAAGGACTTCATTTAAAACAAATGCATTAATTAATCATTTCTTTGGCATTGGTATTACCAAAATGTTGTGTTCCTAACTAATACATTTACTTTCATTGTGTGATCCATTTTATGAAATCAATCACACATTGTGATCTTTCTACCTTTTGTTTTACTGTCATGGTGTCTGAGAAAACAATTTACCGGTAGATAATTTTTTCACTTGTATTACCTTTCCAAAGCCTATTTTTTATAAGTGACATTGAACTTCTGTTCCAAGAATGCTAAAAGTTGCTCTCTTTCAACAGATTTACAGGCATCTACCAATAGATGACTTAGATGAAAATATACCGAGAACAGATCTCAAACATGCTGTTATCAGTCTCATTGATTCAGAGGTTTGTGTTACTTAAAGTGAACATCCCTTACTCAAGTCTAGAGTAGGCCATTGTTGCACTTGAGTGGTTGTCATGGCTACATGAAACTGTGTAATTTCTTTAGATTCAGATGTCTGCTCCAGATTACGAGATGCTTCATGATGAGTTTGGTGATCTGCAGCTTCACTGTTGGAACAAGTTCTACAGTTATGTTGTACAGTATCACCAGGTACGTAAGCTTCTTCCTTTTGAAAGAGAGAAGTCCAGTGCTTAACCTTAGCAGTCCACTATCCCAGGACTAGTAGAAATGTGGTTTGGACAAGTAAAATTTGAGAACCACTTGCCACTTTGCTACTTGTAATAGAAGAGGTTTTGGAGATGGTATTATGAAGAGAAATCAAGATCAGTAATCACAATGTTGGTCTTGAGAGGTTACTGATGTTTGGCTACCAAATGACACCATTTGGTTAGTACATAATTTTCGACTCCACCAGCCCTTGGACTAGTTTGTGAAAAAGTTAAGGTCGAGTGCTGGAAGTCTATGGGGGGGTAAGGTGGCCTGTTGTTCTGGGTACAGCTGTAGTCCCTGGTTCAACTCCTCGACTGCGCTTGTAAATAGCCAACTGCTCTGCCTCCCACCAGTTGGGATTCTTGACTTTGTTGTGTTCATTTGTATTATTTGAGTGTCCCTGAAAAGCCCCTCAAGGGGAGAAGTCAATTAAATATTTATTTATTTATTAATTTAAGACATTTAAGGTTTGAGTTAATAAAAGTCTACTTTTTTCCTCAGGTTAGCAGTAAATCCATGGGTATTTTTGTCGATGACAACACAGGCTTGGTCTGTTTAATTAGAAAGGTAAGCTTCTCTATCTTTGTTGTGAGTTTGTTGTATTTTTCCTCCATTTCTTGCAAGGAGATTCTCTTGTTTCTCTTGCTGCTTTTGTGCTTTAAATTTGTAAACCAAGATCTGTGATAATTTGTGTTTTCATTCTTTTCTAGGAAATGCTGTCTTTCTTCAGACCATGTGATGTATTTGAGCATCTCCAGCTCTCCACAGAACCTCTAGATGTCACTCTTTTGGGTCAAGAACCTTTTGCTGGTAGGTACCGGTATAATTAGTAGTTATTTTGAATAATTATTTGAAAGTTATTCTCCCATCTGTTACTTACAACCTTGTGGTGTGGGGATCATGTGAAAAAACTCTCTTTGATGATCTCGAACAAATACATATGCAAGCGGCTAAGATCATTTTCAGCTTACAGCTGTAGATTGGTGTACCCCTGCTGAAGAAGTCAGTCAATCAGTCAGTCAGTCAGTCAGTTGGTCAATCAGTCAGTCAGTCAGTCAGTCGGTCAGTCAGACAGTCAGTCAATCAGTTGGTCAGTCAGTTAGTCAGTCAGTTAGTCGGTCAGTCAGTCAGTCAGTCAGTCAGTCAATCATTCAGTTAGTCAGTCAGTTAGTCGGTCAGTCAGACAGTCAATCAGTCAGTCAGTCAGTAAATTCATCAGTCAGTCAGTCAGTAAATTCATCAGTCAGTCAGTCTGTGGGTTGGTTGGTCAGATGATCCATCAGTCGATGGGTAAGACAATCAGACAATGCCTATAGTTAGTGAATCAGTTAGTCAATATCTTATTACCAGTATCTTATATCTCATCATTTAGAATAATCAAAATAATTGGTAAAGTTCTTTGTTTTCTGTTCTGGCTCAATTCAAATTATTCTGACTGATTGATTTCTTTTCACTCTTGCATTCTATTGCAGATAAAACCATGAAGACTTCCTTTATAGATTTTTGCAATGTCATCAAGCTTGTGTCACAGCAGGTAAATGTGGTTTATTTATACAGTATATTAGATGTGAGCCCTTCAAATGTTTACAGTATTATTTTACATGTATAAATAGAAGTACTGCATTTTTTTCTGTGGCAAGAGGTTCAGTGGGGTGTTGCATGTACTTGCCAACCAAAACAACAAGGTTAATTTTATGAGATGAAAATATAGCCTCTTTCCATATTTTGTTAGCTGTCTCCAGGCCATCTGTCAGCATTGGAAAATGATGTTAAATACCAGCTAAATCCAGCATTAACAGCTGATCAAATTGCCACTTCTCTTCTGACAAGCATAAGGTAAAGAATGGTTTATAATTTATTCACAATTGACCACCATTGAAGTGGTGAAAGTGAACTTAGTGTTTTGTCTTTTTTGTAGTGATGAGGAACAACAAGTTTTGGATGGACACTTTTTGTTTGAATTTCAACAAGAGCTAGAAACAAGGTATTATAGTACCATCTTTATTTACATTCCAACAATAATTATATCTATACTAGATCTACATGTAACAGCTATGGCATACACATGGCCACAACAGTAATCCAAGTTTATAAAAATAGTTATTTCAAATTTGTTTTTTAAATATTTGTAATATTGACATGAAATCCTTGTTTTTTTTTAGTTTACATAGGGTTCATAATTTTTTCAAATGCCTGGATTTCATGTTGAAAGGATTAGACATTCAGGGTGTTATAAGGGACACTGATGCAGAGGCTGGTAGGTTACATATTAACTACCTTAGTTTGCCCCCTAAACTTTGACACAGGAAAGATATGTTCTTTTCAGCAGCTTTACTACTAAAACAGGTAGACTGCAAATTCAAAGACAAGTGTGACAATTGGCTTGGTACCAAACATCAATGAATTTGGTTATGTGGCTTTCTTTGTCTAACCACAAGGTCACATGACTTTCTCCTTGTGAACTTTATTCAGTTTGTTAAACTTCGCACTTCTGAGTTGCACTGTAGACAGGACACCCATCCGATAACATTACTATGCTACAACTGAAAGTTTTCTATACCATTCTGCAAGATGAGAGGTGTGAAGTTATCATCACAGAGCAGGTTATAGTTGGATTTCTGTTGATTTTCTGCGACCAAAAGTTCGTCCTTTGCCTTTCACAGAAAACACCATCGCTGAAAGACACTCAGGATTTGTGATCACATGCATTGACCTTTTTGGTATGATAAAGCCACATGACCAAAATCATTTGCGTTTGGTGCCAAAGTCAACCGTTGTGTTTGCCTTTGAATTTGCAGTCTACCTGTTTTGGTAGTAATTTGAATGACCAAGAAAATAAAAAGATTGTAAATAACACTGGGCAATAGGCAGGCTTTTAGCCAGTAATTGGAAACTGGCCATCCAGGAGGCATGTTTTCCCATAAAAGTATAAGAGATTAAATGAATTTTCCTTGAATTTCTTATAAAAGTGGCCGTCCTGTGGCTAAAGGCCTGGCAAAGGCTGACCTGACCAGTTGGTCATGGATACCAATAATCATGGCTCTGCTTCCTTTGGAACTCGAATGATGGCAATGATAACTTTGAATTGAGAGGTTTCTTCAAAGGCTGAAACTCAAAAAACATCTTGTTCATCAGCATTTAATGACCATTGTGCAGAACCAAAGGAAAGAACTACTGCAGATTATACATGAAGCTTCCATTTGATTTATCAGAGCATCTCATGCAGGCTTCAACCTAAGCTATGTCCAATCCAATTTGACCTTCACGTAGCCTTTTTGTTTTGGCAAATGTCATACAGTTTGTTTGGTGTTGGACAAGAGGAAGCTGTTTGCTGGAGAAGTGTAGGAAAGAGGCAGTTTCTTAGAGGCACCTGGAGGAAAAAAACAGTTTGTTAGCAGAAGGATAAGGAAAGAAGCAGCTTCATAGGGGAGGAGAGGAAAGGAAGCAGTTTGATAGGGGAGGGGAGGAAAGGAAGCAGTTTGATAGGGGAGTGGAGGAGAGGAAGGAGTTTGATAGGGGAGTGGAGGAAAGGAAGCAGTTTGATAGGGGAGTGGAGGAAAGAAGCAGCTTCATAGGGGAGGGGAGGAAAGGAAGCCGTTTGATAGGGGAGTGGAGGAAAGAAGCAGCTTCATAGGGGAGGGGAGGAAAGGAAGCCATTTGATAGGGAAGGGGAGGAAAGGAAGCAGTTTGATAGGGGAGTGGAGGAAAGAAGCAGCTTCATAGGGGAGGGGAGGAAAGGAAGCCGTTTGATAGGGGAGTGGAGGAAAGAAGCAGCTTCATAGGGGAGGGGAGGAAAGGAAGCCATTTGATAGGGAAGGGGAGGAAAGGAAGCAGTTTGATAGGGGAGTGGAAGAAAGGAAGCAGTTTGATAGGGGAGTGGAGGAAAGGAAGCAGTTTGATAGGGGAGGGGAGGAAAGGAAGCAGTTTGATAGGGGAGTGGAGGGAAGGAAGCAGTTTGATAGGGGAGGAGTGGAAAAGAAGCAGTTTGATAGGGGAGGAGAGGAAAGGAAGCAGTTTGATAGGGGAGGGGAGGAAAAGAAGCAGTTTGATAGGGGAGTGGAGGAAAGGAAGCAGTTTGATAGGGGAGGGGAGGAAAGGAAGCAGTTTGATAGGGGAGGAGAGGAAAGGAAGCAGTTTGATAGGGGAGGAGAGGAAAGGAAGCAGTTTGATAGGGGAGTGGAGGAAAGGAAGCAGTTTGATAGGGGAGGAGAGGAAAGGAAGCAGTTTGATAGGGGAGGAGAGGAAAGGAAGCAGTTTGATAGGGGAGGAGAGGAAAGGAAGCAGTTTGATCAGGGTTTTCAACTGTTTTGTAAAGTAGCGGACATACTTCTGAAAGTACCGGACGTGAATGTTTACAGTAGTAAAAAAAATCGCCGATATTGATCTCAAGTACCGGACGTGGAATGGCAAACGACCGGACGAAACGTCCGGCCTCCGGCCTCAAATGAAAACCCTGTTTGATAGGGGAGGAGAGGAAAGGAAGCAGTTTGATAGGGGAGGAGAGGAAAGGAAGCAGTTTGATAGGGGAGGGGAGGAAAGGAAGCAGTTTGATAGGGGAGGAGAGGAAAAGAAGCAGTTTGATAGGGGAGGGGAGGAAAGGAAGCAGTTTGATAGGGGAGTGGAGGAAAGGAAGCAGTTTGATAGGGGAGGGGAGGAAAGGAAGCAGTTTGATAGGGGAGGAGAGGAAAGGAAGCAGTTTGATAGGGGAGGAGAGGAAAGGAAGCAGTTTGATAGGGGAGGGGAGGAAAGGAAGCAGTTTGATAGGGGAGGAGAGGAAAAGAAGCAGTTTGATAGGGGAGGGGAGGAAAGGAAGCAGTTTGATAGGGGAGTGGAGGAAAGGAAGCAGTTTGATAGGGGAGGAGAGGAAAAGAAGCAGTTTGATAGGGGAGGGGAGGAAAGGAAGCAGTTTGATAGGGGAGGAGAGGAAAGGAAGCAGTTTGATAGGGGAGTGGAGGAAAGGAAGCAGTTTGATAGGGGAGGAGAGGAAAAGAAGCAGTTTGATAGGGGAGGGGAGGAAAGGAAGCAGTTTGATAGGGGAGGGGAGGAAAGGAAGCAGTTTGATAGGGGAGTGGAGGAAAGGAAGCAGTTTGATAGGGGAGGGGAGGAAAGGAAGCAGTTTGATAGGGGAGTGGAGGAAAGGAAGCAGTTTGATAGGGGAGTGGAGGAAAGGAAGCAGTTTGATAGGGGAGTGGAGGAAAGGAAGCAGTTTGATAGGGGAGTGGAGGAAAGGAAGCAGTTTGATAGGGGAGGGGAGGAAAGGAAGCAGTTTGATAGGGGAGGGGAGGAAAAGAAGCAGTTTGATAGGGGAGTGGAGGAAAGGAAGCAGTTTGATAGGGGAGTGGAGGAAAGGAAGCAGTTTGATAGGGGAGTGGAGGAAAGGAAGCAGTTTGATAGGGGAGTGGAGGAAAGGAAGCAGTTTGATAGGGGAGGAGAGGAAAGGAAGCAGTTTGATAGGGGAGTGGAGGAAAGGAAGCAGGTTGATAGGGGAGGGGAGGAAAGGAAGCAGTTTGATAGGGGAGGGGAGGAAAGGAAGCAGTTTGATAGGGGAGTGGAGGAAAGGAAGCAGTTTGATAGGGGAGTGGAGGAAAGGAAGCAGTTTGATAGGGGAGTGGAGGAAAGGAAGCAGTTTGATAGGGGAGGAGAGGAAAAGAAGCAGTTTGATAGGGGAGGGGAGGAAAGGAAGCAGTTTGATAGGGGAGGAGAGGAAAGGAAGCAGTTTGATAGGGGAGTGGAGGAAAGGAAGCAGTTTGATAGGGGAGGGGAGGAAAAGAAGCAGTTTGATAGGGGAGTGGAGGAAAGGAAGCAGTTTGATAGGGGAGGAGAGGAAAGGAAGCAGTTTGATAGGGGAGGAGAGGAAAGGAAGCAGTTTGATAGGGGAGTGGAGGAAAGGAAGCAGTTTGATAGGGGAGTGGAGGAAAGGAAGCAGGTTGATAGGGGAGGGGAGGAAAGGAAGCAGTTTGATAGGGGAGGGGAGGAAAGGAAGCAGTTTGATAGGGGAGTGGAGGAAAGGAAGCAGTTTGATAGGGGAGTGGAGGAAAGGAAGCAGTTTGATAGGGGAGTGGAGGAAAGGAAGCAGTTTGATAGGGGAGTGGAGGAAAAGAAGCAGTTTGATAGGGGAGGAGAGGAAAGGAAGCAGTTTGATAGGGGAGGAGAGGAAAGGAAGCAGTTTGATAGGGGAGTGGAGGAAAGGAAGCAGTTTGATAGGGGAGGGGAGGAAAAGAAGCAGTTTGATAGGGGAGTGGAGGAAAGGAAGCAGTTTGATAGGGGAGGGGAGGAAAAGAAGCAGTTTGATAGGGGAGGGGAGGAAAAGAAGCAGTTTGATAGGGGAGGAGAGGAAAGGAAGCAGTTTGATAGGGGAGTGGAGGAAAGGAAGCAGTTTGATAGGGGAGGAGAGGAAAAGAAGCAGTTTGATAGGGGAGGAGAGGAAAGGAAGCAGTTTGATAGGGGAGGAGAGGAAAGGAAGCAGTTTGATAGGGGAGGAGAGGAAAGGAAGCAGTTTGATAGGGGAGTGGAGGAAAGGAAGCAGTTTGATAGGGGAGTGGAGGAAAGGAAGCAGTTTGATAGGGGAGGGGAGGAAAGGAAGCAGTTTGATAGGGGAGGAGAGGAAAGGAAGCAGTTTGATAGGGGAGTGGAGGAAAGGAAGCAGTTTGATAGGGGAGGGGAGGAAAGGAAGCAGTTTGATAGGGGAGGAGAGGAAAGGAAGCAGTTTGATAGGGGAGTGGAGGAAAGGAAGCAGTTTGATAGGGGAGTGGAGGAAAGGAAGCAGTTTGATAGGGGAGTGGAGGAAAGGAAGCAGTTTCATAGGGGAGGGGAGGAAAAGAAGCAGTTTGATAGGGGAGGGGAGGAAAGGAAGCAGTTTGATAGGGGAGTGGAGGAAAGGAAGCAGTTTGATAGGGGAGGAGAGGAAAGGAAGCAGTTTGATAGGGGAGTGGAGGAAAGGAAGCAGTTTGATAGGGGAGTGGAGGAAAGGAAGCAGTTTGATAGGGGAGGAGAGGAAAGGAAGCAGTTTGATAGGGGAGGGGAGGAAAGGAAGCAGTTTGATAGGGGAGTGGAGGAAAGGAAGCAGTTTGATAGGGGAGGGGAGGAAAGGAAGCAGTTTGATAGGGGAGGAGAGGAAAGGAAGCAGTTTGATAGGGGAGTGGAGGAAAGGAAGCAGTTTGATAGGGGAGTGGAGGAAAGGAAGCAGTTTGATAGGGGAGGGGAGGAAAGGAAGCAGTTTGATAGGGGAGTGGAGGAAAGGAAGCAGTTTGATAGGGGAGGAGAGGAAAGGAAGCAGTTTGATAGGGGAGGGGAGGAAAGGAAGCAGTTTGATAGGGGAGGAGAGGAAAGGAAGCAGTTTGATAGGGGAGGGGAGGAAAGGAAGCAGTTTGATAGGGGAGGGGAGGAAAAGAAGCAGTTTGATAGGGGAGGAGAGGAAAGGAAGCAGTTTGATAGGGGAGTGGAGGAAAGGAAGCAGTTTGATAGGGGAGTGGAGGAAAGGAAGCAGTTTGATAGGGGAGGAGAGGAAAGGAAGCAGTTTGATAGGGGAGGGGAGGAAAGGAAGCAGTTTGATAGGGGAGTGGAGGAAAGGAAGCAGTTTGATAGGGGAGGGGAGGAAAGGAAGCAGTTTGATAGGGGAGGAGAGGAAAGGAAGCAGTTTGATAGGGGAGTGGAGGAAAGGAAGCAGTTTGATAGGGGAGTGGAGGAAAGGAAGCAGTTTGATAGGGGAGGGGAGGAAAGGAAGCAGTTTGATAGGGGAGTGGAGGAAAGGAAGCAGTTTGATAGGGGAGGGGAGGAAAGGAAGCAGTTTGATAGGGGAGGAGAGGAAAGGAAGCAGTTTGATAGGGGAGGGGAGGAAAGGAAGCAGTTTGATAGGGGAGGGGAGGAAAGGAAGCCATTTGATAGGGAAGGGGAGGAAAGGAAGCAGTTTGATAGGGGAGTGGAGGAAAGGAAGCAGTTTGATAGGGGAGGAGAGGAAAGGAAGCAGTTTGATAGGGGAGTGGAGGAAAGGAAGCAGTTTGATAGGGGAGGAGAGGAAAGGAAGCAGTTTGATAGGGGAGTGGAGGAAAGGAAGCAGTTTGATAGGGGAGTGGAGGAAAGGAAGCAGTTTGATAGGGGAGGAGAGGAAAGGAAGCAGTTTGATAGGGGAGTGGAGGAAAGGAAGCAGTTTGATAGGGGAGGAGAGGAAAGGAAGCAGTTTGATAGGGGAGGGGAGGAAAAGAAGCAGTTTGATAGGGAAGGGGAGGAAAGGAAGCAGTTTGATAGGGGAGGGGAGGAAAGGAAGCAGTTTGATAGGGGAGTGGAGGAAAGGAAGCAGTTTGATAGGGGAGGAGAGGAAAGGAAGCAGTTTGATAGGGGAGGAGAGGAAAGGAAGCAGTTTGATAGGGGAGGGGAGGAAAAGAAGCAGTTTGATAGGGGAGTGGAGGAAAGGAAGCAGTTTGATAGGGGAGGAGAGGAAAGGAAGCAGTTTGATAGGGGAGGAGAGGAAAGGAAGCAGTTTGATAGGGGAGGAGAGGAAAGGAAGCAGTTTGATAGGGGAGGAGAGGAAAGGAAGCAGTTTGATAGGGGAGTGGAGGAAAGGAAGCAGTTTGATAGGGGAGGAGAGGAAAGGAAGCAGTTTGATAGGGGAGGGGAGGAAAAGAAGCAGTTTGATAGGGGAGGGGAGGAAAAGAAGCAGTTTGATAGGGGAGGAGAGGAAAGGAAGCAGTTTGATAGGGGAGGAGAGGAAAGGAAGCAGTTTGATAGGGGAGGAGAGGAAAGGAAGCAGTTTGATAGGGGAGGAGAGGAAAGGAAGCAGTTTGATAGGGGAGTGGAGGAAAGGAAGCAGTTTGATAGGGGAGTGGAGGAAAGGAAGCAGTTTGATAGGGGAGGGGAGGAAAGGAAGCAGTTTGATAGGGGAGGGGAGGAAAGGAAGCAGTTTGATAGGGGAGGGGAGGAAAGGAAGCAGTTTGATAGGGGAGGAGAGGAAAGGAAGCAGTTTGATAGGGGAGTGGAGGGAAGGAAGCAGTTTGATAGGGGAGTGGAGGAAAGGAAGCAGTTTGATAGGGGAGTGGAGGAAAGGAAGCAGTTTGATAGGGGAGTGGAGGAAAGGAAGCAGTTTGATAGGGGAGTGGAGGAAAGGAAGCAGTTTGATAGGGGAGGAGAGGAAAAGAAGCAGTTTGATAGGGGAGTGGAGGAAAGGAAGCAGTTTGATAGGGGAGTGGAGGAAAGGAAGCAGTTTGATAGGGGAGGAGAGGAAAAGAAGCAGTTTGATAGGGGAGGGGAGGAAAGGAAGCAGTTTGATAGGGGAGGGGAGGAAAGGAAGCAGTTTGATAGGGGAGGGGAGGAAAGGAAGCAGTTTGATAGGGGAGGAGAGGAAAGGAAGCAGTTTGATAGGGGAGTGGAGGAAAGAAGCAGCTTCATAGGGGAGTGGAGGAAAGGAAGCAGTTTGATAGGGGAGTGGAGGAAAGGAAGCAGTTTGATAGGGGAGGAGAGGAAAAGAAGCAGTTTGATAGGGAAGGGGAGGAAAAGAAGCAGTTTGATAGGGGAGTGGAGGAAAGGAAGCAGTTTGATAGGGGAGGAGAGGAAAGGAAGCAGTTTGATAGGGGAGTGGAGGAAAGGAAGCAGTTTGATAGGGAAGGGGAGGAAAAGAAGCAGTTTGATAGGGGAGTGGAGGAAAGGAAGCAGTTTGATAGGGGAGTGGAGGAAAGGAAGCAGTTTGATAGGGGAGGAGAGGAAAAGAAGCAGTTTGATAGGGGAGTGGAGGAAAGGAAGCAGTTTGATAGGGGAGGGGAGGAAAGGAAGCAGTTTGATAGGGGAGTGGAGGAAAGGAAGCAGTTTGATAGGGGAGGAGAGGAAAAGAAGCAGTTTGATAGGGGAGTGGAGGAAAGGAAGCAGTTTGATAGGGGAGGAGAGGAAAGGAAGCAGTTTGATAGGGGAGTGGAGGAAAGGAAGCAGTTTGATAGGGGAGGAGAGGAAAAGAAGCAGTTTGATAGGGGAGGAGAGGAAAGGAAGCAGTTTGATAGGGGAGGAGAGGAAAAGAAGCAGTTTGATAGGGGAGGAGAGGAAAAGAAGCAGTTTGATAGGGGAGGAGAGGAAAAGAAGCAGTTTGATAGGGGAGTGGAGGAAAGGAAGCAGTTTGATAGGGGAGTGGAGGAAAGGAAGCAGTTTGATAGGGGAGTGGAGGAAAGGAAGCAGTTTGATAGGGGAGGAGAGGAAAAGAAGCAGTTTGATAGGGGAGGAGAGGAAAAGAAGCAGTTTGATAGGGGAGTGGAGGAAAGGAAGCAGTTTGATAGGGGAGTGGAGGAAAGGAAGCAGTTTGATAGGGGAGTGGAGGAAAGGAAGCAGTTTGATAGGGGAGTGGAGGAAAGGAAGCAGTTTGATAGGGGAGTGGAGGAAAGGAAGCAGTTTGATAGGGGAGGAGAGGAAAAGAAGCAGTTTGATAGGGGAGGAGAGGAAAAGAAGCAGTTTGATAGGGGAGTGGAGGAAAGGAAGCAGTTTGATAGGGGAGTGGAGGAAAGGAAGCAGTTTGATAGGGGAGGAGAGGAAAAGAAGCAGTTTGATAGGGGAGGAGAGGAAAAGAAGCAGTTTGATAGGGGAGTGGAGGAAAGGAAGCAGTTTGATAGGGGAGTGGAGGAAAGGAAGCAGTTTGATAGGGGAGTGGAGGAAAGGAAGCAGTTTGATAGGGGAGTGGAGGAAAGGAAGCAGTTTGATAGGGGAGTGGAGGAAAGGAAGCAGTTTGATAGGGGAGTGGAGGAAAGGAAGCAGTTTGATAGGGGAGTGGAGGAAAGGAAGCAGTTTGATAGGGGAGGGGAGGAAAGGAAGCAGTTTGATAGGGGAGTGGAGGAAAGGAAGCAGTTTGATAGGGGAGTGGAGGAAAGGAAGCAGTTTGATAGGGGAGTGGAGGAAAGGAAGCAGTTTGATAGGGGAGGGGAGGAAAGGAAGCAGTTTGATAGGGGAGGAGAGGAAAGGAAGCAGTTTGATAGGGGAGGGGAGGAAAAGAAGCAGTTTGATAGGGGAGTGGAGGAAAGGAAGCAGTTTGATAGGGGAGGAGAGGAAAAGAAGCAGTTTGATAGGGGAGTGGAGGAAAGGAAGCAGTTTGATAGGGGAGTGGAGGAAAGGAAGCAGTTTGATAGGGGAGTGGAGGAAAGGAAGCAGTTTGATAGGGGAGGGGAGGAAAGGAAGCAGTTTGATAGGGGAGGAGAGGAAAGGAAGCAGTTTGATAGGGGAGGGGAGGAAAAGAAGCAGTTTGATAGGGGAGTGGAGGAAAGGAAGCAGTTTGATAGGGGAGGAGAGGAAAAGAAGCAGTTTGATAGGGGAGTGGAGGAAAGGAAGCAGTTTGATAGGGGAGGAGAGGAAAGGAAGCAGTTTGATAGGGGAGGAGAGGAAAGGAAGCAGTTTGATAGGGGAGTGGAGGAAAGGAAGCAGTTTGATAGGGGAGGAGAGGAAAGGAAGCAGTTTGATAGGGGAGGAGAGGAAAAGAAGCAGTTTGATAGGGGAGGAGAGGAAAGGAAGCAGTTTGATAGGGGAGGAGAGGAAAGGAAGCAGTTTGATAGGGGAGGAGAGGAAAGGAAGCAGTTTGATAGGGGAGGAGAGGAAAGGAAGCAGTTTGATAGGGGAGGAGAGGAAAGGAAGCAGTTTGATAGGGGAGGAGAGGAAAGGAAGCAGTTTGATAGGGGAGGAGAGGAAAGGAAGCAGTTTGATAGGGGAGTGGAGGAAAGGAAGCAGTTTGATAGGGGAGTGGAGGAAAGGAAGCAGTTTGATAGGGGAGTGGAGGAAAGGAAGCAGTTTGATAGGGGAGGGGAGGAAAAGAAGCAGTTTGATAGGGGAGTGGAGGAAAGGAAGCAGTTTGATAGGGGAGGAGAGGAAAAGAAGCAGTTTGATAGGGGAGTGGAGGGAAGGAAGCAGTTTGATAGGGGAGGGGAGGAAAGGAAGCAGTTTGATAGGGGAGGGGAGGAAAGGAAGCAGTTTGATAGGGGAGGGGAGGAAAGGAAGCAGTTTGATAGGGGAGGGGAGGAAAGGAAGCAGTTTGATAGGGGAGGGGAGGAAAGGAAGCAGTTTGATAGGGAAGGGGAGGAAAAGAAGCAGTTTGATAGGGGAGGGGAGGAAAGGAAGCAGTTTGATAGGGGAGGGGAGGAAAAGAAGCAGTTTGATAGGGGAGGAGAGGAAAGGAAGCAGTTTGATAGGGGAGTGGAGGAAAGGAAGCAGTTTGATAGGGGAGTGGAGGAAAGGAAGCAGTTTGATAGGGGAGGGGAGGAAAAGAAGCAGTTTGATAGGGGAGGAGAGGAAAGGAAGCAGTTTGATAGGGGAGGGGAGGAAAAGAAGCAGTTTGATAGGGGAGGGGAGGAAAAGAAGCAGTTTGATAGGGGAGGGGAGGAAAGGAAGCAGTTTGATAGGGGAGGAGAGGAAAAGAAGCAGTTTGATAGGGGAGTGGAGGAAAGGAAGCAGTTTGATAGGGGAGGGGAGGAAAAGAAGCAGTTTGATAGGGGAGGGGAGGAAAGGAAGCAGTTTGATAGGGGAGGGGAGGAAAGGAAGTTGGTGGGAAAGAGCTTTGAGGGTCCTGTTAATGTTTGTTTATTTCTTTTGCAGGTTGGTCTGAGGCATATCAAGTGATGAACTGTAGCTATTTACTCAGCAGTCCACTTTCCTTGTCTCTTCTTTCTATGTCCTCTCACCAAATGATTTCATCACGGATGACTGTTTGCAAGCATCTCTTGGTACTGCTTAGCTTGATAACAAAGCTCAATGTCAAAAAGGTACAGTGTTCAAAATCTAGCTCAGAATAGTTGGATTAATTTGGTAGTCAACTACATTATTAATCCAATCTTTCTGTTCGTCACTCCTCGGTCAAACACAGTGTGTTTTAAATCCTTAAAATACTAACAGTGTTCACCATCAAACTTATCTTTGTAATAATTTATCAACGCTTTATAATGCAGTGGTCACAAGAGTTAAGGGATGATCACACAATGAATTTGCTTGATATTTTAACAACTTCTCCCTGCTACTTATATAAAAAAATGTCTTGATTGTTTAACAAATTCTCCTCAGCATTACCATAGAAAATGTATAGAGAACAGTAAGGAGAATATACATGCTGATATTAGAGTTTAAAGGGTGAATAAATACCTCTTATTAACTGAGTTTGAGGTCCGTACATATATCTTATTAAGCAAGCGCGAGGGCCGTACTGGGAGAATATCGGCCCGAGGTCTTGGCAGTACGGACCGAGCGCAGCGAGGTCCGTACAAAAAAGACCGAGGGCCGATATTCTCCCAGTACGGTCCCGAGCAAGCTTGGTTAATAAGAGATTTATTACACGACTGAAGACACGGCCCTCGCGCTTAGTTAATTAACCATTATTCTACGAGGGCGCGCTGATCATAACCAACTCGGCGTTACGCGCCTCATTGTTATTTATCATTTCATATCCAGCAAGCCCGAGTAGAATATTTGTTTTATTAAAACACTGCGACCACGAATTGAGAATCTGAACCAAAAGCAAATGAAAGAAATAAACGTAGAGAAAGAGAAAACCGTGAAATGGCAACATTTGTTAATCGCTTGACTAAACGAAAAGGGCGCGAAAACCTTAGTTTTGTTGCAGCGTTTCTGGGAAAAGTTGAATGAGTTTAACGAAAGTATCCGATAGGAACGCCGGCAGGAGCTTCATCTCCGGAAAATTACTCTATGTTATTGGCTCAGGACTGCTGTAAATTGTCAATGTTTTAAAAAAGTGGATGGAACGGCTTTCACATGGATGTCCGTGCCGAGGAAGAAAGCGAATTTGTAATCCATACAAACAACGGCGCCATGTGCGAATTTCATCAAAATGAAGACATAATTATTTCAGTTTAAAAAGACTATGATGAACTAGAACATTACCTAACCGAAACTGGTCGGAAACAAGCAACCTGAGGGATAAGCAAAAGAAATATCATGGCTATGAAAGAAATATCCTGAGCCTCTTCAAATTTATCTGATGCGTGCGGCATAAAAACTGGAACCGCGGCCGAGCAGAATAACAAAAACAACGAGAGCAGCGATTCTTCTCGTCTTTACTAAACGTGACGCTGTAAAAGTTAAACGTTTCAAGCTGGTGATTGGTAGATTTCAGCGAGCGCAGGTAAAAGACCACTTTTACTTTGTTGATTTTTAGTTTTAAAAGAACACCGATCCTTCGAAGGATTTCCCGTAGCGAATGCTGCTGTGAACTTTTCCCAGAGCTGCAAGAAAATTGTTTAAAACAGAAACCTGCACAGATCTGGTCTTTTGTCGTTCTCGTCTGTATTTCGATTCCAGTGTTGCAATTTCTACTTGTTAATTCCGCTGAGATGATTTTTATTCACTAATGGCTGCTGGTTTCGGGGAAAAATTTTACTCGGCTTATACAACGCGGGATCATTCGGGACAATACCCGGTCCAATACTTAGAGAATATCGGACCGGCAATAGAGCAATCTTATTGGTCGATTTTAGTTATTGGCCCTCTGACTGCCTAAGTCGTGTAATAAAGTACAATACAACCCACAAAATTGATCAATCACAGCGTGTGTACTAACTGAGAGCTGTAGCATGGCATTCCCAAACTGAAGCTCAACCTTGCAGCCATGGCAAAATAGATTTATGGGCATAATATTAGTAGTTAAGGTTTCTGTGCTTGGATCATTCAAACTATTCCTAATGTAGTATCTCAAACAAATTGTGTTTTTCCAGATTGGTTTGGATGTCAGGACAGTGGGAGAAGTATCGTCAGTGTACATTCCTCAAACTGTGTTGTTACTGAATTCTTTTGTTGCCTTGCACTGGATCACAGAACAACTAACCATGCCTGCTCCATCCAATGCCATGTAAGCTTACACAGGATCCAGGAACTTTTGTTAGAGCATTTTAAATAAATTTTTAACTTCAGAATAAGAATAAAGAGTGTGTGAATAAAAGTGGGTGAACTCTGGGTTAAAAACCTAAGAAAGCTGGTTCCCTGATCTGACAGACTGAGTTGGGATAACCCATGTCTACTGACCCCATAAAAATCTTACGTGACCCCCTAACTCTGAAAGTTATTTGGAACACTGATAATCGCCAAATGAAATGATGCATAAGTGAATGCGACACGGGGTTCCCCTTGAGCCTAATGTTAGCATTATGTACATCCTTTATGCTCCCATTCTAATATTCTTTTATTTTTATTCATTAATATTATCCCTTGCTACCTCATTCTTAAGAGCAAAATTCAAAAGAATATTTTACTTTGAACGGAGCAACAAGGAGCCCTAATTTGAATAATTATTAGAATGGGAGCCATTTTGAAATAAGGTCTTTGCTTGTCAACCTATGATTGTTACATTTTTCTCAAAATCCTTTTTCTTTGACAGAGAGTCAAACTTAAAACAGCTAGCAGCTTTGGAAATAAGTGATGGCATGGAATCAAAAGCAGTTTTAGGTAAGGTGTGAACGTCTTCTTTGATCATTTTCCCACTACGGGAAGAATATGAAAAAGTTTCTCTTTTTTTCAAGTTAAGTCCATATTATAGGTAATCTTTGGCTTTCATAGCCAAATACGGTTATTTATTAATGTAGGTAAACTCCCTATTAAGTGATCGCTTAACAATGGTGAAAAACAATAGAAGAACCGTCATCGGGGCTTAGACTACTGGCCGCCTAATCGGGGGTGGCTGTTTAATAGGGAACCCCTTAATAGAGGTGTGACTGTAGTTTTTGGACAGGTATGATAAATAAACTAGGGATAAATAAAAATGAAGTAAGCTCATATAACAAGACAGATTCTTTAACCCTAAAAGTCCTAGCAGTGACCAGATCCTACTTTCTCCTTACAGTAATCACTATTTCAGCTAACATACAGGTTATGAGAATAAACGAAATGATCATCAAACATGTCTTGATGTTTAACCAATTTCTCTGAACTAGTAGTATGAGAAATATGAGAAGACCAGTTACGAGAATATGCATGTTGTTTGGATGAAATAGTTTAATGTGCATTTCTACCCAGTAGATGACCCGTCTCTTACTGTCACGGAGCTGTTTCTGGGTGGCATTGGAGGGATGCAGGTGAGGAGGCACCTGGCCCATCTGATCAAGACCTCACAGGAGATGCAAGATCAAGCTCCATGCTTTCTGTGGTCCACATTTTTTAACCAGGCTGTGTACACCTTGCTGGACCTTATGTATCCTTGCTGACTGACAGTTTTTAGTTGTTTGAGAGCCCAGTTCGTGACAGAAAATATGATTAGTGTCATTGCAAGCAAAGGCTTGAAAGTTTGGATGGTTGTCATTATTTTTATACCGTTTGTCTTCAAGTTAGAAATTAAAAAAACTGAAGGAACTTTATTCAATTGAATCTTGATTCTTACAGTACAATCAATGAGGGTCCTTTCTGAAATTATACCTTGTTCTATTTATTAATGTACTCTGTATGAACAAAACAGGCTGCGACATTGGCTCTTTTCTGAGCGTCATTCATCCTCACATCATTAATAGGCAGATTTAGCAAATACAACACAATGGCTGTTTTATACTAGAGACGCATTATCTGTCCAGATGACTTATCTGTCTTCCATTTTAGCCGACTAGTGTAAAGACGGGACGAACGATATGAGACGCATGATCCGTCTGGATGACTTTTGGCAAACATATGGACTTGGTCTGGTTATGCGTCTCCAGTATAAAGACGGGCACAAGACGACTTATGCGTCTAGGCAAACTCTCGCTCGAAATTCGTCATTCAAGACGAACTATGAAGGATAATTCGTCTGGACGCCTAATGTGTCTTGTGCCCGTCTTTATACTGGAGAAGCATAACCAGACGAAGTCCATATGTTTGCCCAAAGTCATCCAGATGGATAATGCATCTCTAGTATGAAAACGGCTAATGCCAAATAAGAATGCCAAAGCATGTGAAAAGAACCAGCTGCAACTTCCGGTGCGCAATTTTGGCTTTCTGCCATTGGTCTAGTTGGTTTTTAGATCTGGGCATCACATTGTCACTGTTGTCAAATTCACTTTGTTAAAATATGTCTGCCCTCAGTCTCAAAGGATTAATTTTTTTCATACTGTTCTTAGGATAGTATTATGACATTTGTTCAGTACAAATATCATGGTCCTTAACATTCAATCACAAGCTGGCCATCACGTCAGAGTGTACTCTTCCCAGAATTCCTGCTGTCCAGTTACCAGTATCTGTACCTTCAAGAGTACGCTCATCTGGTTTGTTATTGGTGTGACAGCTGTCAGTCATCATGGCAATTCTTGCTTGGCCAATCGCATTTGATGTTGGGGGAACACCACAAGGCCTTAGGATACTTTCTGAAGGCTGCTCGGGGAATTGGTGAGTGGCTGTACCGTGGGTACTGAGCCCGTTTACCAGAGCTGTCATATCAGGACATAACCTTTAATACCTGTAATGTTTGAAAACCCTTGATGGCGCCTTGATGTTACTTGTGATCTTGTCTGTTGTATATGAAGGTTTGTGTATGGGAGCATGGTTGGCAAAGTGGTGAGAGTGCTTGCCTTCCACCAAGGTGTCCCAGGTGCGAATCCTGGACTCAGCGTCATATATGGGCTGAGTTTGTTGGTTCTCTACTCTGCTCCGAGAGGTTTTTTTCGGGGTACTCTGGTTTTCTTCTCTCTGCAAAAACCAACATTTGATTTGATGTGAGAATTGTAAAGAATTGTAAATTTGATTGAGAATTGTAAAGGATTTAGAGTAAGGCACATTTGAAAACTTATGTTGAATTTGCGCAGTATAAATACACATTCTTCTTCTTCTATTATTATTTTACTCACTACAAACAAATTTGTTATTTGTTATGTAATGTGACTCAAAGTGGAATGACAGTCCTAACCAAAACTAGATAATTTTAAGCCTTTTTTTGTCTAGCTTTCCCTTCTTCCTACTCTTCTTGGTGGGAAGAAGGGGTATGTGACAGAGAGTCACTCGATCTCCCTGTTTTTTTGTGTTCTTCCAGGTTCAATGGACTCCCTCATGGTGAAGGTGTTTCAAAGTGATGCCACAGACATCCCAACATTACTTGTTCTATTTTACGTTAAAGTATGATGTGCCTTCAAGGAAAGCTGATCATTAGAACACACCATGTACACAACAAATTTGCAGCAAACTGTGTCTTTCAAACTTTCGCCTCTCATTTCAATCTTGTTATCTTTTTCGGCATTATTCTGAGAATGAAACTGTTTTTTTAAAGTTAATATTGTTGTTGACTTACTTTCACAAAATTGTTATGAAGTCTCTCAAGGTGTGGTTACGTTTTTTTTAAGTTTTAGTTTACAATTTTTTTAAATTTGTTTTCCTCAATTGCAACAATTTATTATAAGTTAAAAGTCATTTTTCCAATAGTTGTGTCACAGAAGAGCAAAGCAAATTTTGGATTGCAAAGCAAACATTTCAGTCCACAACACTGACTGTTCTTTTCTTATTTTTCCTGAAGATGCCCAGTTTTAACAGTTTTTGTCAGTTAAAACTGGCCTAAAACGTTGATTAAAAAAAAATATCTTTAATATACGATGGAGCTAAATAGTGAGAAATTATTTTGCTTGTGTTTTGAACATTATAATGTGATTCTTTGAATTTCTTCCCCAGGTGATGAAGTTGTTTGAACAGTTTGATGCTCCTGATTTCGTCATCCGTGTGGCTCACATTGCACTTGACATGGCGATGCCTGGTGATTCAAATATCGTGAGTGTGGCCTACAGTTAAATTACCTGATGGAGGGTCAAGCTAAGGCAGTTATTAAGGATGTGGTCTGTGAGGGGCACAGAAGACCAAGGGCAAAGTTATGAGGGTGTACTCTGTCACTGTGAGTGGTACAGAAAGGGAAGGGTGTGATTACTGATTCCTGATTCAGGAAGGGGCCAAAGCAGGTGAAGCTCTGGGGGAAGGGAGTGATGCTAAGGAGTTAACACCTTCTCAGGGTGTGGCTAGGAAGGGTGTGGTCAAACAAGGGTGCATATTGGTAGAGGGGGGTTAGCGTGGATGCAGATGAGTAGGATGTCGTCACGAAAGGGCACACATCACTCCGAGTTTGGGTAAAAATACATGCAGATACATTGGAAGAGATGTCGTGTGTGACTTACTGTAATAAGATAAATATTATTGGCTCCTGTAGAGAGGTTTGGCAGCTGGAGGCGCGGGCAATAGCCCATGGTGAAAGCTTCATAAATGTGGCTTGGATGGCCTGCAAGCAATCTCTCTGTGAGGGTTTCACTGGAGATTTATTTTGGGCACGAGCGGTGAAAGGATTGGGAGTGGCGATGAGAGAAAGTGAACTTGCTGTAATGACAGAAGAATTTTAATTTCTACAACAATAACTGCCCCCCTCCAGAGAGATGGCAAGGGAGGAGATCGAAACTAACCCCTGGACCAAGTTGAGTTTGAACTACAGCTGCAGTGTATTTTAACCCTCTGACTCGTCTCCTTATAATACCAATGCATTGTCCAGCAGACGGGTGATGAGAATAAACATCTTTATCAGCCAGGGTGTTATCTTGATATAACCCCAAATTCTCTTAACTAATCTGCAAGGAACTGTATAGTAGCTAGAAAGGAGAATTAAATAATCAAATCTTAGTTAAGTACTTAAAATGAAATGCGCTCGTTCTGTTTTGATTTTCAGCCAAATTTGTGGTCAAACATTTTCAAGCACCATCTGGAGTTAGGACACAACGATTTGGCGTATAACGCGTTGATCACAAATCCCGACCCTGTCAGGTTTGTTCTCATATTCTTCCTAAATTATTTATTTCGCCTGTCGGAATTTTTTTCCAGTTCAAATTATACTAGCTTCATGCAATTAGTGTCAAGTTTAGAGTGGTATTTAATTGAGTTCCTTAAAACCAAAACTAAAGCAATTATTCTGACCAATTACAAAAGAGGGATATAGCTCAGTGAACCAATCAGAATTTGAAGTAATGACGTGCAACCGGCGCCAAGCGCGGGAAAATGCGTGCGTACAACTCGCGATTGGTTTTGGTTTTGCTTCTCATTGGCTGAGAAAGTGGCGCGAGTTTTGTCAACCAATCACAGAGTGAAGAAGACAAAACCAAGCAAACGTGAATTACTTTCGACACTCATTGAAAACCGCTCTAATTACAGTCCAAAGGAGAAATATTTTTTGTTGTCTTCATTTCAGGCGACGAGACTGTCTCCATAGGTTCATGGTGGTTCTGTGTGAGAGAGGCCAAACACGCGAGCTGATTGAGTATCCATTTATTAACCTACAAGATGAGGTAATTACTCTCTAGATCTCCCAGCCATCATATTGAATTCAGATCCTCTGCAAGCAAGTCATGTAGAATAATTTCTCGGAGTGAGAACAAGCCATTGCGAGTTTTGAAAGACGCTGTACCTTGAAAGACGTCTTCCCCACTTGTTTTATTAGTGATCAGTTCCCAGTTCTTTCTCGGAGAAATTAGCTATACAGCTACTCTTGTAAATCCGAGGTGAAATAAAGGTGATGTATGATGCATGTATGTATAAGTGAATTGTGGATAGATCCAGTCCTTTGCGGTCAAATTACGTCCTAAAATGACCGTTTGCCATCGCAGAGAACTGGATCTACCCACAATGCACTTGGCACAATTACCTACAGTACGTCAGAACAGTTTACCGCCATGGAATATCCTAATATTGAACAGAGAAAACTACCTGTTAAAACTGTTTTTCAGCTGGAAATACATAGTGTATTCGCTGAATCAACAAAAGTCAGGCGAGTATGCGTCTTTCGCAAAACCAATCACATTGCCATTTTTCAATACTTTTGTGGTTAGTTATGGTTCGTCATTTCAAAGTCGAACTGTAGTAGTTGCTTCAAGTAATTTTTCCAACGCGAATAGAAAGAACACACTTTTTTCAAATCGCCATTTATTTCCATTCGCGCCATCACAAGCTGAAGACAATTACAGCTGTAATCTGTAGTAAACTCGGTGCATCAAACCAAACCGACTGTTATTTAGCTTTTCCTTCAGAAAAACGTTTTTTTTTCTTCAGTTTGAAGATATCGTGGAATCCCATGCTCGCACTGTGGATATAACAACTCATAACTATTATGACATGTTGTACGCTTTCCATGTGTTCAGAGGAAACTACAGGAAAGGTTAGCGACGTAGAAGCTTAACACATATGTTGGTAGCGTAACCGGATGAAGCGCCCATCAAGTGAGCGTCAGACGTAATTTCTGTTTGCTTTGGTTTTGCCTGGCTATAGTATCATTTTGTGGTTTGATTAGGGTTTGCCATTCGCGGCGTTTGAGCCGATGATGGTGATGATGGTGTTGGTGATGATGACGATGACGATGACGACGACGATGATGATGATGGTGACCATGACGATGACGATGACGATGTCAATGACGATGATGATTACGATGACGATGACGATGTCGATGATAATGATGATGGTGGTGACGATGACGATGATGATAACGATGACGTTGATGATGCCCATAGTGATGGCGATGGCGATGGCGATGGTGATGATGATAATGATAAAGATGATGGTTGTGGTGGTGATGATGACGAGAAGACAGAGACGGTGACGGTTACGGTGATGGTGGTGGTGATGGTAATGGTTATTGGGTAAGATCTCAGACGAAAGTCGCAATGACATTAACTGTGTTCGGCAGCGTTTGTATGGACAACTTCAACCCAAAATACGACTTTACCTCAATTACTCTTTGCAATGTGTAATATTGTTTTTGTTTGAATTGTAGCTGGATCAGCCATGTACGAACACGCCATGAGGCTCGGACAGGAAGTGTCTGGACTCGATAGCCTACAGAAACAGGTACAGTGTCAGCGGTTTTATTAGAAACCGACAACAGGCGAAAACCGCCTCCTGCTTTGTCAGAATTTAACTCCACTGCCGCCTACTTTGTCTAGATTTTCACTCAAATGATTAAAGTTCATTGGGTCGCCACGTACTTTGGTTAGCTCAGACGATTTAAAAAAAGTGTTGAAACCCCTGCAGTGTGATCCGTTCGCAATATTGATATTTCTAATTGAGGATGTACGTGGTTGATACCTACTGTCATGCTACGAAAGTAGTCTTTATATACTTATACAATCGATTATGCTTTTTTCATAATCGATTGTCGCGGAAAAATTAAAAATTTATTGGGGACACATAAAAGTATCAAAATAAAAAAATGTACGTTTAATATCTTGGTGTGAGTTGTCTTTTTTCGTGGACTCCTAACTTCTAAGTCATAACAGCAGATATAATCTAAGGATGTGTTTACCTGTGCGTAGGTGAAAAATACATGGAATGCTTATTGGCAGATTTTTT
>OX419337.1:36115831-36122835 GCA_948470475.1 Galaxea fascicularis | reverse complement strand
GTATAGATGTTTTCTTTTCTTAGTTCCCGGAACTGGGGGCAGTCAGCTAGAAGCCAAGCTCAACAAACCATCAGTCCTTCACTGGTATTGCGACCGGCAAACATCAGATTACTTTACTTTATGGCTCAAGAAAACTTCGCTGTTGCCTTATGCCATAAACTGCTGGGTTGATAACATGAGGTATGATTTAAGTCCTGACATCAACGTGCATATTCTCTTAACGTTTATATTTTCTCGTAATACTAGTAGCAGTTCAGAGAATTTGGATAAACATCAAGTCAGTTTCATCAGTTTGATGATCTGATTTCCTTTATTCTCAAACTAAACCTGTGTTAGCTGCGACGGTGACACTGTAGGGAGAAATTAGTCACTGATCACTATTAAGGTTAAAAAGCCGGAATTCTAAACTTTAACTTTAAACATTTTTATGAAAGCGAAATCACGACTATCCAACACGTGTTCTACTGAAAACGCGATTAAAACATGGTGGCCGCTGCCCTTGCAGAATGGCCAAAAAACGGCCGTAGTTTCATTGTCCTTCAATCTCGGTCGCTAATCCGTATTTCACATCTATGTTCTTTTACCCTGAAAATGTTATATTTTAGATCGAAAAATGGATTTTTCTTACTTTGAAAATGGTCAATACTCGTATTTGACGTATCGTTTGCCTAGTGCCCCTAACATCACTTATATCGCCTGCCTTACTACTGCAGAATACAGCCTTATAATTACTAACAAGTGTGTCGACAATCCCTTTTTGGAAGTATGTGCAGTCTAATTTGATTTTTAATCAGAATCCAAATATTTTTTGACTGAAAATGCTTTTAAGAAAGATGCTCTTGATGTGTAATCCAGTGCTGATATAGGTCTTTGCCAAACCAGCTGCAGCCTGTTATGTGCGCTACTACGGACCATTCATCAACACTAGCTTAAAACTTTGAGGAGTTTCCCCGAACTCCGTTTTCCTGAGAAGTTAAAGGGTCGATTTACACGATACGATTTGTCGCGCGCGTCTTGGCGTAAGCGACATAACGTAGAACAAAGTTGTGCCGCGTGAATGCTCCTACAACTTCTCTACCACAGACGCACGCGGCCTCCTGAAAATTTGTCGTAGGATTTTGAATCATGTTTTAAAACCATACGACAGTCGTAGGTATAGGTAAATTGAATGACAAGTGTCGTATACGATTTTTTGCATGGCGCGAGCAGCGCGCTGCAGAAGTTGTATGCGACAGTCGTAAGCAAAAATCGTACCGTGTAAATCGGCCTTTACCTTCCCTCAAGCACAAAGCTTATCAGTTCGCCAAGTTGAAATATATTGTAAATTTTCTGCAATATTAATAAATTTCTTCTCTCAAATGAAGACTGATCCTCGCAGTTGTGAGTGCAATTTATGCAATTGCGAAAAGAAGCCTGAAAAAAATTCAGGACTCCAACGGGGTTTGAAACTGTGACCTTGCGATTACCGGTGCGTTGCTCTAACCAACTGAGCTATGAAGCCACTGAAGTTGGGAGCAGGTCAATTGTAGGTTCATATGTTCCCGTGAAAGAGATAAATGTGGATGATATATATGAGACAAATCATATATGAACTGCGGATGTGAAATCCGCAGTTCATATATAATTTATTTCATATATATCATCTACAAATTTCTTCTCTGTCCGTCAACCTTAGACTTGTGTACGACGAAACTACGAACACAATGAAGAACGCGCCAGGTGTGGAAACGAGGGTTCCCGGATTTGGAAACACCGATACAATTGAGTACCTGGATACAGACCATCTGGTAAAATACTTTGCACCGGTGGTGGATAACCTGGTCTCTTTGGGATACGAAAGAGGCGTAACGGTCAGAGCTGCTCCATATGATTTTAGATACGGACCAGGTAAGTCGTATTTCTTGAACAGTTACCCTCTAATCGTTGACTTCCGACCTCTGGGATCAGAAACGAGAAGCGGGCCATTGGAAAATATTGGGCGGAGGGGGGTGGAGGATTTTCAGTTTGCATCTTTTTTTCCAGCTTGCCTAGGCAGGATATCTTTATTTGCAATTGCATGATTCTCTTTTCTTTTCCTTTTTCTTTGCACGATTTTTTTCTTGTCCTTTTACCTTGAATGATTTTTTTCGCTTTTTCCTCATCCCGTCCCCCCTCACACACACACACACACCACTACCAATCACCTCTCTAACGCGGGTCTGTCCCGTTGTAAAGGAGAGATGGTCATTTATGGGAGATTTTAAACGAAGTGTTTGACCGGAAGAAAGGCCGACAAAGTACAGTGACGGTCACAGAACGGAATTGATCTCTTGAATCCTAAGGTGTTTATTTTTATCTTTCCTTTTTTCATCAGCAGAGAGTGTAAACATACCGTGTATGGGAAATGGAGACAATACAGGCTACGTCAAAGAAGCCAATTTTTTTTCCAATCTTGATATACCAAGCCAACTGCATAAGAATTAAGGCTTCTTCAGGATTTTGTGGGTAAATCGCAATCACCGTCCAGATCCCATTTTGCTTTCGCCCCTTCCCAGGGTTCCATTCCCATTTCTCCTTTGAGCTGGCCTCACTATCAATCGATCAAACGTCAATTATGGCTTGGTTGCAATCACAACTTCTAACTGACTTAGAGTTGAATTGGTATCAGTCTGATCAGTTAGATCGTCCCTGGTCAAAATCGTTTTGCTCCGAGATTGTCGCCCCGACGAATGAGTGAAATGCTGGATCAAACTTGAAAGCCGAGAAATTAATGGTTTTCATAAATGGACCACTTTTCTAGCATCCCAATGTGGTGTTGTAACTAACTATCTTGCGGTACTCCTGCAGAATCACAATCTGAGTATTTTACAAAACTGAAGAGCCTTGTCGAGGAAACTTACTCAGCTAACGACAACAAGAAGATCACTTTGATGAGTCACAGTTTAGGATGCCCCTATTCTCTGATCTTCTTGAACAAGCAAACAAAAGATTGGAAGGACAAATACATTCTACAATGGATAACTATGTCAGGTAGATGTGAACGATACGTGTATTCAGAATGTCAACAACTATTTCGAGGTGGCCGCACACAGTTTTAGAACACGTTCCCACTATTTATCAGTTCATTTCACAAATGCCTTATCATTGATAAACAAACTATGGTAATTTTCTTCGCGAAATATGTCACCATAGCAATGGTATAACCTTTATGAAACACCCATAATTTTAGTTTAAGTGATAATAGCTAAGAAACTATTGATTAGATAAACAGTGATAAACGTGTCAAGAACCAACTTTTTACAAGTTTAAGACATTCGTTCGAAGGATCAGAGCCACCTTAACTTTTCCATTATTGACACTTGAACTGGTAATTGATGCTTTTTGGCTGTGTTTTACCCGTTAGGAGTCTGGGGCGGAACAGCAGAGCAAGTTAGTCTCTTCTCATCTGGAAACACACTGGGTGTCCCACATTTCCTTGTAAACCCGCTGACCGTCAGAGGTGAACAGCGCACGGACACAAGTAACATATACTTGCTGCCGAGCCCTGAGCTGTGGTCAGCGGATGAAGTTTTGGTCAAAACACCAGAACGCAATTACACCGTAAGCAACTATGACCAGTTCTTCCAAGATATTAGCTTCCAACTTGGAATAAAACTACGACAGCTGGTGGGAAATCAAACGTATCCGCTGACTGCGCATGCTCCGAACGTAACCGTACACTGCTTGTATGGCACCGGGGTAGATACCGCTGAGAGTTTTACATTTGGCAAAGGAGAGTTCCCGGATACTCAACCAGAAGTAACTAAGGGTAACGGAGATGGCACCGTCAACATCCGCAGTCTGCGGGCTTGCAGTAAATGGAATCAGAGGCAGCCGTATCCCGTTACGCTGAAGGAGTACCCCGGAGTGGATCATAATGGGGTGTTGAGTAGTGATGGCGTGCATAACTATATAAAGAGTCTGCTGATTTGAGGGCACGAATTATAAACTAATCAATTAGTGCAAACTTATTTTATCGTTCCTCAGATTGTTATTTTAATACTCACGTTATGAAAGAGAGACCTGCTTTATCCTCTTTTTGCTTAATGAAGATCGACGTCATTTGTTCTTAATTAAAATCAGTTCTGAAGTGATGTTACTCCTTTGGCTAATGTTGTTTGCTTGATGAACTGAGCCATGCATGGTGATGGCCATGCGATAAACCATATAAAAATTTATTATTTTCAGTTAGGAGCGCTAAATAAAAATACTCAGCGTACTAAATTGGTTAAGGGTGAATAAAGAATGAACTACTTACAATTGAGTGTCAGTGTTGTTTGTGTAGTTGGGCATTATTTTGTCCATCTTCAGGTTTTCTTCCCGCAGACATGCGTATATCTGTGAGGAGGCTCTCAAATGAGAATCACGGGCACCGCATTAATAAAAAAGCCATGGTCAGAAGCTCATAAATTGGCTTTAATCAGTTTCCATGCTAATGAAACAAATCTATGTTCTGTTAGAAGCTAACCATAACCCAGGGCTTTTAAAGTGCGGGGGGGGGGGGGCGCTCTCGGCCGGAGGGGAGGGAATTGAATGCTTTCCCGCGAGGTGCGCTAGTTTTACCGACCACTATTATCCCTTGAAAGGATTTTTAATTTTTGGAAATTTATTTGACTAAATTTGTTATTTTTTCCACGAAAAGTGGGGGTGACCTCCCCCCCGGCCCGTCCACTCCACCGCTCCCCCCCTTCCCTCCCGCGGTCCTTTTAAGCTCAGTGCAGTCAGTTCCTTTTATTGGCCAAATTTCTTATACTAAAGACCAGGTTTTGCTGTAAATTACCAAAGCTCTCCCCTGATTCTATGCTATTCCCTTTACAGTCTAATCCTCTGACCTGCAGGGACAATTCGGGTTTCTTAGGGGTTTACCGTTATGATCTCCTTGCAGGGCAAACGGAGACGCCAAGTTTCCCAAATTTTTACTGGCGTTGCCAGATTTTGAAGATGATATTCCCTCCCAGAGAGCCACCGCCCTCATTTACCTGAAGTACAGCTGATTGTGGGATCGGTTAAACGAGTCTTCGAGACCCTGATCATCTGCATGCTGAGGCTCTCTGTTTAGCTAGAAGCTCAGAGTTTTCCAGTAAAATCAGCCTGAGTTCATGACACTGTTCCTAAGCCATTCCAGGCCTTATATCCCCACAAGGCGTAAGCGGCTTTCACACGACAAACTTAAGTTGGCAAACTCGTGTTGACACACTCAAGTTAGCGTATGTAAAGACACAACAACAATTGTCAGGCATGTTGGCCGGCAAACTGTTGGCGACAAATAGAACTTCTCTCTATTCTCGCCAACTTTTTGACCAACTTTTCCGTGTTGGCAAACTCGTATTTGACGTGTGAACGATTGGAAACGTGAGTTATTGACTTTAAACCAATGAAAATTCGTGCTCTATTCACGTGATTTGCATGACACTCAGTCACAAAAGAGCGGACGAGCGACAGGACGAAGCGACAAGGACACAATTGTCCGGCTTTGTGGGACATTTCGTCCCCTTCGTATAAAGATTATAATTTTTGAAACCTGCGGCATCTTCTGCGCGAAACTCTTGGACGAGCGTATTGTTTGCGGCAACTGCTTAAGTAGGGTTTTGTTCGAGTTTGCAAACTTTAGTGTGTTGTGTGAAGGCCGCTTCACTTTTTTAGTTAATTATTCACATGTGCGAAAAGCCGCGCGTGACTGCGTGACTAGATGTGCGATAACGGCAGAGAATTTCACGTTCGATGAGAGGACAATTCCAAGCAACTGCGAGAATCGACCAATGGTTATTGCAGTAAATCTTCTACAATCGTGAGTGGTCGGAAAAATCGTTGATATTGAATCCCTCGAACGTTTGATCGCGAGTATGCCTAAAGTTATTGACTTCGACTCCGCTTTGGAGCACATTGGAGAATTTGGCCGCCATCAAAAGAGGATCTACTTTATTGTGAGTCTGATCTCTCTGCCACTAGCTGCTCAAATGCTTATTGTTGTTTTTATTGGCGCAGTCCCCGAATGGAAATGTGCTTCAGCGGACGGCGAAATCTTACACTGCAACTCGAGTCATCCAGGTTGCTGTGATAAAGATGGTTCGATTTGTCACGGAGCAGAATTTTCCAGTGAATTTACATCCATCGCGACCGAATGGAACTTAGCTTGTCGGTATAGATACAAATCTGAACTGAGTCAGTCCATTTTCGTCGCAGGTTACATGTTTGGAGTCCTCATTTTTGGCATTTTGTCCGACAAATATGGCCGTCGGAAACCCTGGCTTTTCGCTTATATTGTTGGTGGTGTTTTAGCGCTGATGTCGGGACTTGTGGGAACTTATGAAGAGTACATCGCCTTAAGATTTGCTATGGGTCTGTTGAATGGTGGCGGAGGGCTCATAACTTACGTGCTGTCAACAGAATCCATTGGACCTAATTACCGAGGTGAGGGTTAAGCTTATAATACAGCAGTATAACGCGAGGACCGCGAGCCATATCATTTAATATCCACCCCCCCCCCCCCCCCAATGGATGACATTTTCTGAAGGGGGGTGGTCAAAGTTATTTCTGAGGGGGTGAGCCAGTCGGCATCCTTTGATCTTTGGATTCTTTCTGAGGGAAAGCACAAAATTTGGCCTATTTGTGAGGGGGGATATTGAGTCAGCACTTTGATCTTTTTTCCTTAGGGGGTAATTTCTTGGTGACCTCATCCATGGGGGGGGGGGTGTGCATATTAAATGGAGTGGCCCTGCCTTCGCGTCATTGTGCAACGTTTCTACACTTTTCGTTGACATTTCAAAGAAAACCCGGTTAACTCTCCAAAATGCAAAATAATGACTGGGTAATAATTAAGAAACTGTAAACTTGTCGTTCTCTGGTCATCTGTTCTGTTCTGTTTTTTCGGTGATTACGACTGTCTGTTTCCTATTCGCCACTTAAGACTGACAGAAGGCCTAACTAATGACATTTTGGCAACAAATCTAAATATGCAAACTGGGTATATTGCTCTTCCATTCTGA
>OX419337.1:36105831-36110831 GCA_948470475.1 Galaxea fascicularis | reverse complement strand
CCTTTTTAGTTAAGGCGAAGCTCTAGAAGAAAAGAGAGCAACATTTGCGAACTGCAGGAGTAGCGCCGCTGACGGTCAACAATATCGCGATACTCTGAACTGCAGAGAAAAATTGTTGGTCTTATTTTAACGTGATTTTTTTCCTTTTTGTCCTCTTAGGATCTGCAGGAACATGGCAGCAAGCGTTCTATTCTTTTGGTTACATCGTACTCACCTTTGAAGCTTACATTATCCGCGACTGGAGGACATTGACGATCATCTCAATTCTCCCCACCTTGATAGTTTTGTTGGTTTTCAAAAGTATCCCTGAATCTCCAAGATGGCTTGTGTCTCAAGGACGGACCTCAGAAGCAGAGAGCATTCTGAAAAAAATACAAAGAGAAAATGGCCACAGCAATACCGAGGTGATTCTTTTGAAAGCTCAACCAAATGATCATGTTAAGGCGTCCCAGCGTGGAGTAATGGACTTATTTACTCACCACTCGATATGTATAGTAACACTAGTCATGATGTTTTTATGGTGCGTAACTAGTATGGTTTATTATGGGCTTGCCTTGAACGTCAAACACCTCGGAGGAAGCCTTTATATCAACTTTGTCCTTGGCTGCTTGATAGAGCTACCGTCATTTTTTGCGACGCAAATTCTGTTATCGAAATTTGGGCGAAGATTAAGTTTATTTTTCCTTCTTTTTAGCGGTAGCTTGTCTTGCTTCTTATGCATGTTTCTACAGTTAGAAGGCGAAAAGAAGGCAGCTGCTATATCCATGACTGCGCTGGCAGGCAGATTCTGTATTTCTGCTGCATATGCTGTGTTATATGTTTACTCAGCAGAATTATTTCCTACAATTGTACGTAACGCAGGTATGGGGGTGTCAAGTCTATCAGCTAGGGTAGGTGGAATGGTTGCGCCTTTTATTGTGCTGATAGGAGATCATCATGTCGCGCTGCCGATGTTTGTTTTCGCTTGTACTGCACTGCTTGCTGGGATAGCAGGATTGAAATTGCACGAGACTCAAGGAAAGCGGATGCCAGAGACATTTGAAGACCTTGAGGATTCAAAGAAAACCAAAGATGATCCAAGGAAGATTCTGAACGGCGTTGAATTTTGATTGCAGCTTATACATTCTCGTCCCTAGAGCTCACGATCCTTCTGGCCTGCGGCAGAAATCGAGAGCTCTGGCCAGTTCCGAAGTATGCGCAGTCGCAGTGGAAATGCATTTTTGTAGCTGTTGGCAACCACTATTGTTTCAAAATTCTGAGTTTGCGCAGAAGAGCCGGAAGTCCGTGATTCACGGACTTCGTGGTTTGGAACCAGCTAGAATTCTCGATCTCTGCCGCAGGCCAGAAGGAACGTGGGCTCTGGGGACGAGAATGCAGTTTATACTGTATCGGATACGCTGTGGAGTGTGCGCACTTGACGTCACGGCGGCCATGTTGGAGGAGCAAAAGATAGGACAACCTTGTTCCCAGGACTTTTCCCTTAGAAAAGGGAAAGTTTTTGGGAACGAGGTTGAAGAAAGTAACGGTGGCCATGTTAAGGACCATTCATTTTTTATGGTATTGGGGGGGGGGGGGGGAAGGAAAGGGGGCTGGAGGGATTTGGGGGAGTGTCATTTGCAAATAGTATGACCCCTCCCTCCAGCTTATCAGTTTTCGGGCGAACAACTGAGGACGGGCTGCACCTGTCGTTACCTCCCTATCTATATCAGGGTTAAATGGTTACAGTTGCGTTCATAGTGTTAATAAACGTGTGCAAGCACAAACGAGACGAAAAGGGGTCATTTCAAAGCAGAACGACCCTATCGCCTCCTTTGTAATTGTGTGTCCAACTGCTGACGTGCTGCATTGATCTCATCTGACGGGACTAACCTGCCCCGTAACACATTCAGTTTCCATTTTTACAAAGCCGTCGCTGTGAGGATTGAAGATGGTACAATGGTAAGAGTACTTCCCTCCCAATAATGCGACCCTTTCTCTGAGGACTCCGGTTTTCCCGTCTGCTCAAAAACCAAATATACCAAATTCGACTTTTTTCAGTCATAAGGACTGTTAAAATTAAGGTCGCGGGGGACAGGATATTCATCAATATGCATTTATGTTAAGAATATGCACGAAGTGCGGTGACTGATACCGACAGTACGCGAAATATTTACGGTCCCTTAAAATATTCGATTTCTGCCTCTACGTTTTACAAAAATTACCTCAAGTCGCTTACAGCACTGCCGCAAAGTGCGACCCATTCAATAAAAAGTAATCCTTGTCCACTTCAATTATTCCCCAATGTCTTTGTTAAGTTCTGACGGAATCAGCTTTTACACGTTCATGATACAACGTGTATAAACGTAATACCCCTACCAATATTTCTGTCTGAATGTATTCCCCCCCGCCACGACCTTAAGTGTAACCGTACCCCCCTTACACAAAGTTAGTATCAAAGCTGCTTTGTGTCTATTGGTAGCCTCTTATTGTTGTCTAGCCTACAACTTTTCCATCTTGGAATCAATTCTGCAGAAACCACGCGGAGTGAGGATTAACTTTTTTCAGAGGCAAAATCCGCGATAACATTAAATCTGCCAATGATAATCTCTAGCATAGAAGAAGACTTCATGTATCTATCTTACAGAATACATGCAGTTGTCTTTATAAACAGTCTAAAAGGGCTTTAGAAGTTCTTGATCGTTATTTTTCTCGTTCCATGACCATATGTACAACAAAAAAAGATCTTCTTCTGCTTCCCCACTCCTCCCTGCTTAGGATGTTTGTGCAAACTCGTCCCAGTTGTCCTCTGTCTGCGCCCGCTGACGAACAAAAAATTATCATGGACGTCGACAGCATTCTGAAGCAGATAGGAGAATTCGGCTACCACCAGAGAAAACTGTTTATCTTAATCTCACTATCGGCACTACCATGTTACTACCAAATGCTTTTGCTTGTATTTGCGGCTGCGACACCAAAATGGACTTGCCCGGAAGGAAACAAAGCGACTTTGAAGCATTGCAAGTCGCTCGAAAGTTGTTGTGCTTCAGACGGTACCATTTGTCATGGCGCTTCTTTTACCACGAACTTCACTTCGATCGCAACAGAATGGAATCTTCTTTGTGGGCAAACGTACAAGAATGAACTAACCCAGTCGATATTTATGGCAGGAACTTTGATTGGAGCCCCTTTTATTGGAGGACTGGCCGATAAACATGGCCGACGGAAGTTATGGCTGTTCAGTTATTTTCTTGCCTGCGGACTTGCTTTTCTTTCTGGCTTTTCCCCAACGTATAATGTATTTGTAGCCCTACGATTTCTAGTCGGCATGTTTGCTGGTGGAGCGGGGCTGATCATTTTTGTACTGTCGACTGAATCAATTGGTCCGTCTTACAGAGGTAAATTAAACTTAATGTGTTCTCATTTGTAGCATTACTGACGTGGTGGACGTATACAAAACACGGATCACCCCTGTGGACCACCTCTAATTTAATAAACAGAACTACAATAAAGCCACAAAACTAAACTTCAGCACTAATAGATGACTAATGTTAATTTCACAGGGCAGCACTCGTGGTGACGTTTTCGACCTGAAAGAATATCGTATCAAATTGAAACCACTTAAACCAACCTTTTCTGTCCGTTGCGTCTCTCAGACTTACTAAAACACCTTACTGGCTGAAAGCATGTCGTCTTGTGTTCCAGACCTTCCAACCTCTGAAACACCCAAACCTTAAGATCCCAAAAATTTACTTGAAGAAACCTTGAAATTTTGGTCCCAAACCTTGAGATTTTCAAATTTTCCGCCATCTTGAACACGTGGCATGCTATCACGCGCGAATACACGCGTGGACACTCGATTATCAATGAACGCGTACATGAAGCAACAAACGTTTTACTATTATTTATAGACAATAATACATAAAAATTATAAATTAAGTTGATTGAACTGAGATGAAAAGACATGAAAATGGTGATAAAGACAGACTGAACACATAAATTTGATTTCATTTTAGGTTGTTTTTGATTGAGATTGCCATTTTATTGATTTATTCAATATTGTGAAAAACCTTGAGATTTAGAGGCTAAACCGTGAGAGCGTGAGATGACACCTTAAACCGTGAGTCTCACCGCCAAACCGTGAGAGTTGGAAGGTCTGTGTGTTCACTGTAAGCATGATTATTTCGAGAAGGGTGCCATTTGAAAGGCCGCCATCTTGCATATTAAGCAACCTCATTCCCAGGGTAAGAAGAAGAGAGACCGAGGGAAGCCTGGGGAGAGACATCACATACCCCTTACCCCCACCCCTTCAGTATTTTTCTACTCCCTGATATTGAGCATGCATGTTGTCTCCAGCTCCTCTGACTAAAAACTGGATTTTATCATGAGCTTGATCCCACTTTTGTACCCACCTCCAGGAGCCCTTTTAGTTGTTACTTATTAGATGAAGATTTCTTTTGTTTTTAATTATGGTTAACAGATAATCAGAGTATTGATCACATTCAATTCAGGGAAAGACAGCCCCATACATTATACATGCATCACTTTCATACTAACTATGTTCCAAAAACAAGAAGAGTTTGAGTCACAAAGTGTATGCATAATTAAAGTATGGGGCTGTGTAGAAATCTTACCCAATGTAGCCTGGATTTCACTGCTCAACATTTAGGTAACACTCTACTATACTATTTTCTGTCACTACAGGTTTTATTGGAACAATAGTGCAGATATTTTTTGCACTTGCTGTAGCATCCCTTGGTCTTTTAGCGTACTTTATTCCTGACTGGCGAAAACTGACCATTACCACATCCCTTCCTACAATTTTTGGACTTTTAATAATCAACCAAGTTCCAGAATCACCCAGATGGCTAGCCTCCCAAGGGAGATATGACAAAGCAGAGGCTATTTTGCAAAAGATGGCCATAGCAAATGGGTTTTCAAACAAACAAGTGTCCCTGAGACGATCAAAATTAACATCAAAAGCTGCTGGCCAGTTGGTAAAAAGCTATGGAATCCTTGACTTG
>OX419337.1:36070831-36100831 GCA_948470475.1 Galaxea fascicularis | reverse complement strand
GGGGAGGATGTAATCGAGTTTGTGAGTACATCAGTTTGTTGGCTGGGAAGTGGAATCTACCGGTGATATCGTGGGGGTGTATGTCGGCTCATTTATCTAACAGGAATACGTTCCCGACTTTCGTTCGAACTGTTGGTGAGTGACTAAATTGTTATATTGAAATAAATTTAGGGGGAATAGGGTTGGCGAAGCTTCGCCAACCATCAATCTGTCCCGGGTCCGATTCCCGGACTCGGCGTCCTGAGGGGGCTGAGTTTGTTGGTTCTCTACATTGTTCAGCCGAGATCCCGGCACCGCGATACCGGGATCTCGGCCAACCGGGCAGGCCCGGTGTCATGTAATCGCGGAGTTGATTTTTGTTGCGTTTAACAAACGTGCCGAGATCCCAGCAAACTGACCCCAGCCCGGCTAACCGGGCCAGCCCGCCTCATGTAATCAGGCCCTATGTCATGTATGACCGCGATGAATGATTTCCAAGGATAATCATGTCAAGTTCGCGCACTTTGTGTGGCTTGCCCTCGGTGAAGAAACAAAACAACAGCCAGGATTACAAGTGAATGTTTACTGTCGCGACATTTTTTTTTTGTTTAACGTATAATAAAACAATTATTAGCCTTCGGTTTTGTGATATCCAGAATAATCAAGGTCGCGGTAAGGGTTATCAACCTCAGCCGATAACTCTTACCTCGACCTTGATTACTCTAGATATCACAAAAACCTCATCCAATAATTGTTTATAATCAAGACATTTTCCTTGGATTCGATTAACTAATTAGTTGATTGATTGATTGATTGATTGATTACCCTGATTGTGGAGTCATGAGCAAGTTTACTTGACATAAGATGCAATTACTTCGCTAATAGATAGATTGTAACTAGTTAAAATCTTGACTTGTTTCCCTCAAAAGGTCCCTACACCAAAATGGAAAAACTTCTAAAACGACTCATGGAACATTTTAGCTGGAAGCGTGTCGCCATTATCGCCTCGACGGATGACATCTGGCAGATCGCAGCTAACTTGGTAAAAATCGAACTTCTGCATCACGGAATTAACGTAGCGCATTTCCATTCATTTATTCCTGGCCGCCTTCATATTTTGGAGAGTAGAATCGAGCGACACGCTGATCTGATCCGCCGGGCAGCAAAGCGTGCGATGAGTGAGTATGATATGGTGATTTGATTGGTTAATAGTATCGACCAATCAATAATTGAAATAGTGGAGCCACTGTATATAAGGGTGGTAAAAAGTATCCTGTTTTGCGAATTGTTAATGATATTTAAAATGTGTCTTGGAATTTGAAATGCCGATTAAAATTTCTTCTCTTGTTTAGTGATCAGGGAAATTTATTGCAAAACCGAGTATCGAGACAATTGAATGAATGAAAAACTGATTGATTCAAAATTGACTGAATAATTTGCTGACTGACTGACTGACTGACTGACTGCATAATGATGAATTGATTGATTAATGGTTGGATGCAGAGGTGGAAGGCCGGTCATATGTGAACGATGGATGCACAGATGGATGGATGGATGGATAAATGATTGAATGCAGACGTCTCTTTATATTGTATTTATTTGTTTGTTTTGCTCAGTTTTCATTCTGCTATGCGATGGAGGTGATATCCGAGAAATCATGCTAAACTTTCTGGACCTTGGGCTTCTCAACGGGAAGTACGCTTTCATCACAGTTCACTTGCCAAAACGGTAAGTTTTCTGTGACGTCTCTTCGGTAGCTTGAGAAAGTTTCTCTAACGTAGTACAAGCCGAACCTCGTAACGTCTGTGATTGCTTTAGTTTTGGAAGTTGGAGTTTTAAATCTAATGAGTTTCGAGAAAAGGAACAGAAACTCAAAATCTCTAGGGCAAAAATCTCTCCCTAATTTTAATTATTTTGTTCTCCAACAAACACAACATCGCAAACCGCGGTAGGTTTCTAGGTGCCTTTCTCCCTAAGGAGCAAGGGTGGCACAGTCGGTTAGTGCGCGGCCTTGGTGCATAACGGTCCCGAGTTCGATCCCCGGATCTCACATCCTTGTTTCGACTTCTTTCCTTTCAGTGTAGCTTACAAGTAGCTTTAAATACCCTTAAAACGGAGCACTGATGGAAAGAGGGGGGTAAAATGAGCGCGCCGTCGGCTTCCTGGGAGAATACTCTCTAGAGAGTAAAGGAACTTCCGACGTTAAAAAAGGTGTACCTTTACCTTTACCTCTACCTTTCTCCATCCTCTTTTCTTCTGGACTTTGAGGCTATCTCTTCCAGCCATCATACGATCGAGACTAACGAAAGGTTTTCTCCTTGACGCTGGAAGGGATTTGGAGGGAAGGGTTGAATACAAAGGGCTAAATTTAAAGATGGAGGCAAAGGAGAATTATCCATCAAATCTCTGTTAGCTCGCTTGAAGACCTTGCAGTACCACTGGAGGCTGAGCGTAAACCACCCGGAGGCAAAGCAAGTTTTCCGTTCTTTTCTTTGCCTTGCCAGTTTCAACTCCACTAATATCAGTCATTTTTCCGCCCAAAACATTTTAGTTCTTACATCGGCAACAACACGTGGATGGGTAACGATGGACGCGACAGTGACGCGAAGAAAGCTTACGAGGGTGTCCTGAACATCGAACAGAAGTTTGGCACAGAGATGAGGACTGGCGATAAGGTCACAGCTTTCGTAAATCGCGTGAAAAGTCGACTAAAACAGGACCCGTTTAATGTGGAGATCCCAGAAAACGGCACGGTAAGATGCTTAAATTGTTTCACATACGCTTCTTATAAGATGTGTATTTTACGTCCTCTCGGATAAGGACGATAAAACCGGAGGTTCCGTCTCACAGTACCAGTGTGGGACGTTGAAGAACCCACACCCTGATCGGAAAGAGTAGGGGACGTAGTCCCCGGTGTGATGATCTATAACCTGTTCTGTTCTGGGGGCACCTGTGTTGGTCCTACTATTCATTCAGTCCCCCCAAAAAGTGTTGTAAATTGCTTTGAGCCCTCTGGATAAAAGCGCTATATAAATCCTCGTCATTATCATTATTATCATTAAGGGGGCTGTAAGTACATGCGTAGGCCATGTGATCGAATTAATCGTTGTCGTTGGCCGCTGTGATGTATTTCTTGGCCTTAGTTGGTCCTGGTTAGCCGCGCAAGTTTACCAAGATAACACACCCTGTGTAAGACGGTTGATTTTAGCCTTGGATCAGGCTCCGCAGTGGGGAAACAGTACGACACTGCGGAGCCTGGTCCCAGGTTAGGTTGATTTCTTATAAGGAAGTGAAGAAGGCCTCCAGTTAGGTTAACGTAGATAGTAATTGTCAGACAATGCCTTTGACGGAATGTTCCGTACGTGCAATTTACTTTACTCCAAAGCTATTTAATAGTTACACTAGAAATATTTGCTTCTCCACTTATTGAGTGCAAACATCGGGTTATGTTCCAGGTTGAGGCCTATGCCGGAACCATGTACGATGCCGTTTTGCTATACGCCTTGGCGGTAAACGAAACTCTAGAATCCGGCAAAAGTATCAGGAATGGATTGGAGGTGTCTAAGAAAACCTACAACAGGCTTTATGAAGGTAATGAATGACGCGAGTACTGTAATATCTCTCGAAAGATGACCATTGCCCGGACCAACTTTTCCTTCATTTCACTAATCACGTGTTTTTCTTCACAACTTTACGTGCCAACTTTGAGGGAAAGCTCTTTTTCTGCAGTACTTTCTTGTGGTGTTGGTTGTTGTGTTGTACAAAGTGGCTCTAACTTTTCAGTCTGCGGATATTAAATCCTAAAGTGTGACCATTCAAATAAAAGCTTCTAAGCAGTACTTCCCTGTGGCGCTGTTTGCTATGCTGCGCAAGGTGGTTCTATCTTTTGAGGCTGCGGATTAAGTCCTTAAGTGTGACCACTCAAATGAAAGCTTCTGATCAATGCTGCTGTCTCGTCCTGTCTGTTTTGCCTCTAGGTATTGCGGGTCCAGTTTACATGGATAGCAATGGTGATAGAGATCCCGATTATGTGATTCAAACCTTGATTGATGACAGATTTGAAGACATCGCTTACTACACTCGCTACAATGACAACTTCACCATCAGGGAGGGCGTCACCATTGTGTGGCCGGGGGGAGTCACGACCCCACCCCATGACAGTCCCGAGTGTGGATGGGAAGGGAAGCTTTGTTACACAGACAGTGGTAAGCTGAATGATGTGATTATTTAAGAAATTTTCCACAGCGTTGATGAGTTTCTAGGATTCGAGTGCCTGGTTATTTGACTGTAAGGCTACTTGCGCACAGTACCGGACGAATTTTCGACCGATAAAAAATTCTTACGTCTAGATATTCGAAAATTCAGACGCTTAGCCGTTCAAAAATTGATTCGACGCGAAATTCAGTCGGTACAGCTTGATCGTCTAAATTTTTGTATGGCAAAGGTGTTGTTGTATTTTGGATTTGGAAAAGTGGCGCTCTTCTGCGTATGGAAACCTGGTAATACCACTGAAAAAAGATAAATTCAACCTGCTTGGTCGGTTCCGTGTGCCGTGAGAACAGAGCAAATTAATTCCAAATTAAACTCGAAACCATATGATTAATATAGGTAATCACATGATTCCGAGTGCAATTTGGAATAAATAAGCACGAGTAAATTTTTTCAAATACCAACAAACTTGCATGAGCCCGTAGGGCGAGTGCAATTTGTGGTCTTTAAAAAAATTTACAAGTGCTTACTTATTCCAAGTTGCGCGAGAAAAATCATGTGATTGCTTATTAATAATACACTTGAAAAAATATTATAAAGCCTTATAAAGCCTCAGCCCATACATTGACTACTGAGGTACGCAGAAGGCATTGCCCTCGATCTTCCGAAACTTGGAGAAGCTTCGAAAATATCCGGTAATCTTCGGAGATCACCGGAAGTGTTCGGGAAAATATTCGGAAGTGTCCGGGTGATCTTTGGGCATCTTCGTAAGTATTCGGTTGATCTTCGGGAATCTTCGGAAGTGTTCAGGTGATCGTCGGAAATCGTCGGAAGAATTCGGGTGATCCTCGGAAATCTTCAGAAGTATTCGGATGTTTGGAAAACTTCGGAAGGTTTCGTACAATCTTCGGATTTCTTCGGAAGGTGTCGCACAATCTTTGCGGGTCTTCGAAATGCGTTGGATGGGCTCCGGCAGTCTTCGTTTTAACTTCGGAAATCTTCGTTGTAAATTTGCACTATGTTAACTAAAAATGCACTCACTTTTAAGCGAATCAGAGCTGAGAAATTTTTTCAAGTGTATTATTAGTATAGCAAACAATAGGCCATTTCCGAATAACCTCAGGCCTCTTTTTCAAAGCGAGTCTTAGTGCTCATCCTTTCATATGCAAATCAATTTTCATTGACTCCAAACCGAAACAGTGCAGTGAGCCAATCAAAATTCAAAGCAATCCAGCGTGCAACCAACACGGGGGACGGGAAAAACGCCCTCGTGCAAGTCGCGATTAATTTTGGTTTTGCTTCTCATTGGTTGAAAAAGTGGCGTGAGCTATGGCAACCAATCACAGAGCGAAGCAATGCAAAACTGAAGCAAATTGACTTCATGCTCGTTTGAAAATCATTCTATGTAAAGACACGTTAAATTTGTATTAGATTTCGCTACTGATGGCTGCACTTTTTGCTTTTCGTTCCATAGAGGACAGTACCACTTACATCATCATCGCCTGCTGCACAGTGTTAGGATTTATGTTTGTCACAATGGTGTTTGTGTTTGCATACAGGTATGGCTTGATCAGCTTCTTCGAGATATTACTTTGCAGATTAAATTTAACCCTCAGTACTTTAAATTAATTTTTTGCGTGGCGTTTTCTATTTCGGACTGTTCTTACAAAAAATTTGAACTGTATAATGCGATTCGTTGCAAAACTGGATGAATGATTTAAATCAAAAAGTGTACTTGGTGCTGACCAAAAGTACAGTGGGCTCAAGGGACGAGGTTATATCACTTGGTGATAGCATAGCCAATGAGGTATAGGAAAAAAATAAGAGTATTTCGTCCAGTATCGGAGGAAAGAGGTTAAAAGTGTTCAGTTTTCGCATTGCAGGAAGCTCATCTTCGAGCTTGATCTTGCGCAGAATCAGTCATGGAAAGTTAAGCAGGAAGATATAGTGTTAAGAGACACCATCAACCTCTTTGGATACTCGGTAAGTTAAAATTATGACGCGAATTAGTCAAACAGGACGATTAGTTCGTTGCTCAGTTGTATCAGGCAATCGCATGACAACTCATTTTGTACTTTTTTTTACTTGAAAAGGGACACTTTGGCTCTATCCGAACGGTGAGATCCCGGATGTCCAGTTTTCGTCCTGGTCGTTTTAGTAGAGTTGGTAGCATGAGATCATGCGCAAGTATGAAGTCCGCTGACACTCAGTATTCGGCGAGATGGAGCTTGCAGGAGCAAGTTTTTTCTTCGGGATTCACAAACATTGCTTTCAATAAGGTGCAGTGAGGGAAAGAGTTGGGATGAAACAGAACTAAGAATAGAGAAAATAGCCTAGCCTTGCTCTCTCAAGAAAGAAAAAATTTACGAGACCTAGAAACGCTACTTCTTCGAACGCATAGCCATTCTGTGCATCTCATTGGATATTGGAGTGGGAAACAGTCTAGTCTAGCTAAGCCAACTAAGCTCGTTTAATGTCATGATCATCCAAGATGAGGAAACTGATTACATCGAAACAGAAATTAAAAAAAAAAAAGATCAGAACATATGTGTAGAAGCCTTAACCTTAGATTATCTTTTTAAGTAAATGATGCATATGAAATTTGATTATCTTTTTAACGGCATAAAAAATGACCCTGCGTTGTAAACTTTTAAGCTCATTAGTCTTGATCTATATGTTTAACCTCTTTATGTTGACTTACTTCTAACAAATCTTGTGCTTGCAGGGCGAGCTTGTTGTTGTAAAGCATACTAAAAAGAAAGACCTTAGAATTTCTCGAAAAATTCTGATAGAAGTCAAACAGGTAAGTGTTTTGGCGAGAACCGCTGTTTCTTATCCGATAATTTCCGAGAGTTTTAGTGTTTTTTAAGTTTACTTTCATTTAAAACTCATTGGTACATGCCGCAAATTCCAGGCTATACTAACCTCCTAGTTGTATTTCTGGTAATATTATGAAAAAGGAAGACAGGACTAAAACTGGAGAGAGAAACTGCACTTAAGGAGAGTGCTACTCAATAAAGACGATCTTTCAACGAACGAGGTTATTATAGCAGCTAGAAAATTCTACAAATTTCTTCGCACAAATTGTGGTCATTTCATTCCGCTGAAACAAATACTTGAATCAAAAACAAAGATGAGAACGTTTACAGGTGTTGTGCGCGAACAGATATTAATGAGTGGGATAAAATCTGAATAAGGGATAAACCTCGACGCACTGCATGGTCTCATTTTATTTTGATTGGCTAGGCACGAGAGCTACGTCACGAGAACATTAATCCATTTATTGGAATCTGCATCGACTCGCCCCAGGTCATGATCCTCTCGAAATATTTAAAACGAGGCAGTCTTCAGGTAAGTGAACAATCACGTTCGTGTGTCATCAAGAATACACAGAGTCAAATTACTTATCTATGTCAACAAAAATCGAAAACAAAAATACAACAAGTAACAATACAACCTGTCCATATACTGCTAAAACAAATTTATCGAAGGAGAATGACAGAACGTTTAGTTTAGTTTGAACACCCTTACAATAAGAACATTACAAACAGCTGCAAGGGAAACACGGAAACACTTCCATACTTTGAGATTCAAAGAGCTGAACCCGGAGCTAAAAGAGGTGTGATTAAGAACTCAGCGTTTTTCAGCCATCAGTGACTTTTTTCTCTCAACTTCTCCGTCTAGGATCTCTTGGAAAATGAAGATTTTAAACTTGAAGAAATCTTTATCCTTTCTTTGGTCCGTGATGTCGCAACGGTAATGTACTTGAGATCGACCGCTTTTCAATTGAGTGTGATAAGTCAGAATCACGATTACTTTAATTTAACTTTACTTCGCTTTGTGACTGGTTAGCAAAGTGAGCGCCACTTTTTCAGCCATTGAGAGGCAAGACCAATTGAAAACCAATCCTTAAGCTAATCAGTCGCTAAGCGTATTCGAATTCTGAGCTTGTGGCTGCGAGCGGAGATTGAGGAGATCTTTTGCCGAGATGTGCATGTTGTAGACTTGTTTCAAAATCTATTGACAAAACCGTTGAGAAAGTCAAGTGGGTTTTGAAGCATCTCTAGGTGCAAACTGAATCAATTGAATTTGAAAGCCCTCCTCCGGCCCCCTACTCAATGATGTTCGCACCCCGTAAGCGTTTCCCTAGCAATGGCGGCTTCTCAAATTCAAAGAATTTTGGGGTTTAGCTATAGAGGTGCAACTCTCTGGAACAGTCTACCCTGCAATCTAAGACAAGTAAAATCTCTAGATCTTTTTAAGCAATTATTAAACCTTCATTTTCGTTAAATATAATTAAGTTAAATACACGGCATTCATGGAAAACAGGTTTAGTTTAGAATAGTATTTTACTGTAGAGACTTTTTAAGCGTACGTTTATTGTTATTAGGAATAATTATGTAATTGTATTTTAAATTGTAATTCACCTGATGAATTTTTTACCGTGTTTAAATAAAGATATTGATTGATTGATTGATTGATTGATTGATTGATTGATTGATTGATTGGGTTAAGGAAAGGGAGAATTAACTGAAGTAACTTCTTCAGGTACACATATTGGAGAAGGACTTTTGGATTCAAAATGTGCTTTTTTTGTCCAAGGTTGTAAAAGTTGCATAGCATTTTGCATATCCCCACAGGGTATGATGGTCTTACACAATAGTCCAGTTCAAGTGCACGGTCGGCTCAAGTCCTCAAACTGCCTGATTGATTCTCGCTGGGTGTGTAAGATAGGAGACTGGGGGCTAAGTGAGCTCCGCTCCCCAGCCGAACGTCTGCCACCTCGGGAGGAGTACGAAAAGTACAATGGTGGGTCACGTGATATTTTATATCTTGGTTTAGAATAAATCTGCTAGCGCTCTATCACGAATGCCGGTCTCTGATTGGCTATGCTACTCGCTATCTATTCTGTGATAGATAGTGAGTAGCGTTTGTCAACAAAATAGCGGTCGCATCTTCGCGTTTTCAAAGTGTCTGCGGGGAGAATTTAGATACTTAACTTGTTAAGTTTTGAACGACTAGTAGATTTATACTAAATACTTTGCCCTCATCAGCTATCACGCGATAGAAATCTTGAGCTCATAATCTGATGCCACACAAACAAACATGATGCCATGCCAAACAGAGGACCTAATTCTTATTTTTGGTATACCACGATTTCGACTGCACGGACTCAAATGCCAAACTTGCGTTTAACCGACTCTTTTGACTTGTTTCATTGTAGTCTTTAGAGTTCTTTCACTTCTGTTGGGCTCAAATTTGGACCCAACTTGATGCAGCAGTTTTAACATTGTAACTCCGTTAGCCACGAGTCAAAACGTAGTTCAGGCAATTGAGCTGTGATTGAACACTCACATTCGTTCAGAATGGTCAATTGTGCACTCACCCCTCCCCTAACCTGACATATATACTGACTTATTAACTTATTATAATATGTTGGGTTAGGGGAGGGGTGGTTGCGCAATTGCCCAGATACTGACATTGATCCCTAGCAAGTGTGCACCCACCCCTCCCCTAACCCAACATTACCACTAACTTATTAACTTATTTGAACTCGTTGCGTTAGGGGAGGGGTAGGTGCCTAGTTGCACAGATGCTAACATAGATCCAAATGAATTAACGCATTCGACCAATGAAATAGTCTACAGAATTTAAATTGCTGTTCCCGCACATTTTCTTCTTATACAATGTGTAGTCAGTATGCACCAAGTTACCCTAATTTTGAATTATTATTTTTTCTCTCAAGACATGTTGTGGTGTGCTCCAGAACACATACATGATGGTGAGATGGACAACAGAGGATCACAGAAAGGAGATGTGTACAGCTATGGAATAATCCTACAGGAAATTGCGATCAGGAAACCCCCATATAGCATGTACACCTTTCAGACACAAGGTATTATGGGGTGGCATTCACCGCGAGGGGCACGATATTAAAGGTCCTTCGATATCATTATCGATATTAAATCTTCGATACTTCAGTTTTGCCTGAAAAAATGAATTGATAATAGATAGCTGTGTAACCCGTTTCGATCCACTTGGCATTGTTTACAAGACCACTCGGGAAAATTGAGATACTGGGTGTGTATATTCCACACTGTGCAAAAGAAAAAAACATCGTTTCCAGGTGCTCAGTTGTTTTGTTGTGTAAAATTAGGGCACTTTTTGTCAATGTGTCAGTGTTACTGATTCTCTAAGCGAGTGGTAGTCTCAACATAAATTTCTATAAGTTTCAAGTCTTCAGAGTATAAAGCACAAAAAAGCCACTGAGCAGTTGCTGATACTTTACATAAATTGTTTGGCAGAAATAATCGCTAGAGTCACCTCACACGAAGATCCACCATTTCGTCCTGTTGTCGAGGCAAATGCTTGTAAAGAAGAACTTCAGTCCCTTATGACGCAGTGCTGGGACGATGAGCCTGATAAACGGCCCCATTTTAACAAGATCCTTGATAGGCTCCGAAAAGTCATGGGCAGGTAAGCTCGTGGTTATTCAGACCCACATAAACACCACCTAAGTACCACAATCATTTACAATCTGGTAAAGAATCTTGCTCACACTATATAGAAGGGAGCAGGGATGGCGCACTGGTGAGAGCACTCGCCTTCCACCAATGTGGCCCGGGTACTCCAGTTTTCCCCTCTCCTCAAAAACCAACACTTCTAAATTCCAATTCGATCCCGCTATCGAGCTTAAATAAATTGATTTGATTTGATTTGAATGGGTTGAACGTGAAACGATAAACTTAACCCACTTTCCTTCTTTGTACAAAATTCGTTTACGTTTGACCGCGGTGATTCGGTCATAAATACTCAGTGCGCCAACTGGTTCCCAGGGTCTGTGGAGCGTGGGGACCGGAGATGAAAGACCCTGGGAACGAAGTTGGTCACATTCCAGTCCCAAGAGCCTCCTATCCCTCTTAGCCGGCGGGGAAATGAGTTGGTCAGGGCGGTAAGTCTTACTTCTGTAGCTAGCGGAAGGGGGCCTTTTTTTAAGCAAGCAACCTACTACAATATTCAGGTGACAATCTGTTGAGTACCCTGTGTTGGACACAGTGTGCCCCCCCCCCCCCACTCTGAAACATCCTGGCTACGCCCATGTTCAGAATGATACTCCTCCTCCTTCTCCTAAGATTATTGCGCCCGCATATTTTCGTTTTTCTGTCCAGAGACGTGAACATCATGGATAACATCATGGCGCTGATCGAACAACACACAGACAACTTAGAGGCGCTGGTGGAGGAAAGAACTCGACTACTTATGGAAGAAAAGAAGAAAACTGACAAGCTTCTCTATAAGATCCTCCCAGTGTAAGCAGTTTCTTTGATTACCCGCTTGCTCGCCATTTGATAGCGTCCCTGAACTTGAATTCGTTAATGCGCTATTGTTTCGCACACAGCGCGGTGGCAGAGCAGCTGAAGCTTGGTAAGCCTGTGACTCCAGAGTACTTTGACGAGGTTACCATATACTTCAGTGAAATCATGGCCTTCATCGACCTTGCGTCAGAGAGTACGCCAATGGAGGTATGTAATACAGACTCAAAGTATAGATTCTCATCACCAGCTGCTACTTATTTCTTCTTGTGCAACTCTTGTGAACTTCAGAGTTTCAGGAACTCTCAACATCGAATTCTGAGCATCTCAAATTTTTAGTAAACTTCAACCCAATAAAACAGCCTGTCTACAGTAGGGCAAAAATTGGAGTGGCTGAGCCGTTGAAACACTATGCCAACAGGAAGACTCATGACAGACTAGCATTGACTATTAGGAGACATAATGTTTATTGTGTGTGCCGACCTAAACTAGTAGTTAACATATATATAAACTGGCTGCCTATCATTATTAACCTTTCAGTTATTCTAGGCAGCCAGTGCTCTCCTATTTTATTTTTGTAATTGACAAATGTATTTATACGTAACTTTTCAAAGTGAGAGAATAAAGTTGTTGTTGTTGTTGTTGTTGTAGAGTCATACAACTTTGAACGTAACATCATAAATTAACATTTTAAAACGGTAGCCTCTTACCTTACAGATTGTTGCATTTCTGAATGATTTGTACCTTGCTCTGGACAATATTCTTGGTAACTATGACGTTTTCAAGGTAAGTATTATCGAGAACAACCACGTTCATAGGGTCCTCTCTTCTCTCAAGAAGATGGGCGTCAAATGCTTCCAGGAGCCCATCAAGGTGGGCTCCTGGATCCTTAACATTTTTGTCTATAACGTCATTGTCCATGATTTAGCCTCTAAATGGCACAGGCTCGTAACGTTAAAGAAGTGGCAAGTATGCCTAGATGGTCATGTAGCCCCTCCTTAATTCTTCGGAGACAATTGAGGTTGAAGGGGGGGGGGGATGATTGCGAGGAGTGCAAGTGTGCTACTTTCGGTATAGATGAAATAATACAAGTACATGGTGACTGATACAATAAGACAAGTAACTTAATAGCCTCCGAATTCTTCCGAATATTTCCGAACCAATCCAAGGAGGACGTGAAATGTTCCGAGGACTTTTGCAGTGTTCCGAAGTCTTGGTAGGGGGATATGGTAACTTAACTCGTGAAAAACGATAATCAAACTCGTTACCATAGACTGTGTGTCATGCTTTCAGGTGGAGACAATCGGTGACTGCTTGCTGGTGGTGTCTGGGCTGCCCGTTAGAAATGGCAACCGGCACGCTGCAGAGATTGCAGACATGGCGTTTGACATCCTCAGTCTTATGACTCACTTCAAGATCAGGCACAGACCCCGGATGAAGCTGCAGCTCAGGGTTGGATTGCACAGCGGTAAGCACGCAAATACCACGCGCTTCGTGAACTGCACGAGAAAAAGACAGAAATAAATCAAAACCGTCGTCGAATTTCAAAACTAAAAAAATATTTCATTTTTACAATTAATCACTCAATTAAGTAGTGTGTACCACTAACTTTGGTGAAAGAGGCTATTGATAATGGGGATTTTGATAAAGACGCTCGACACTTTATAGATCTCAGAAACAGTGGACGTTGTGTTACATCCTTCATCCGCACATCTTTGGGTCTTTCTTCCCAAACACCCGAATAACCACCATTAGCAGCGAACCATTTATGGAGGAATACGAAATATACTTGGGTTTTTTACGTTCTATAGTTTGTCTGGTAGGTCTTAAAGAAAGAATGTATAGGGAGTCGGCAGACGGACGAGATACACGGGGAGGGGGAAGAGACGCCATTGTTTTACAAAGCCAGGATATGTACACATCTTACTGGCTATGAGAATCGTTCTTAAAGATACCTTGTCTGTCTTTTATGCTATTTATTTCCAGGCTCCTGTGTGGCGGGTGTTGTCGGGATTCACATGCCTCGCTTCTGCTTGTTTGGTGACACAGTGAACGTGGCATCAAGGCTGGAGACCACTGGCCAGGGTAAGCGGGCGCACTTATCTTGTCAGTAAAACCAAAGGGACATATTCAAACCATTCTCACACACTTGTTTTTGTTTCCCAACCAGTCAAAAGAAATGCATAATCGTCATTCGTTAATCCTGGTTAATCAGCTTTCCACGACTTATCAGAAATCAAGGGAGTCCTAATTTTTTTTGGTTGTAGGTCCATTTTGTCCACTTCTGTTATACGAAACGTACACATGAAACACTTGACGACAAGGCAACGGAACCTTTCGCCAAAATCGTCATTTTAATTTATCCAGTGCTTGATTGTTTTACTCCTACTGACGGCTACAAATTTATTTGACCACGCACGCGTTTGAATTTGCCAGCAAACGAGATCGAGAATATATTTGATACACTCAAGAGAGGCTTTCAAATGAGTCAGTCGGATGTCAGTCGATCGAAATGTTAATTGCGTTTGCTTTGGTTTGCATTTCTTCGGTCTCTGATTGGCCAGCAAAGCTCGCGCCACTTTCTCAACCAATGAGAAGCCAAACCAAAACTAATCACAACTTGTTCGCGTGTTTTTCCCGCGCTTAGCGCCGGCTGCAGCTAATTGCCTTTAATTCTGATTGGTTCATTGAACTGTTTCGGTCTCTTGTGATTGGATGGAATAATTGCTTTAGCTTTGGTTTTACGACACTCAATTGAAAACTGCTACATGTATCTGGAAAGTTTGAGATGACAGATGAAAACACTGGTGGGAAGCGAAATACTCCTACATTTGTAGGTGTATTGTGGGACGGTGACGAACAAGAGTCGATCCGAGTCCCGTCAATCGATCAACTGATTACAAACTCGGTGGTCGGAAGGAGATCGGAAAGGATCGGAAGACTGATGACACTGCGCTCTAAACGGAAGTGTCGTGACAGCGTGACGATTTTCATAGCTGACAGCTAGAATCACGAGATTTGTGAAGAACGTAATCGGAGACAGGAGTGATTGCGAAATAGGTTTTTTTTCGAGTGAACAAAGAAAACGGGACGCGTTGTAACACTGGAAGAAAATAAAACAAGGATTGGTCGAGTACAAGTGAGTTGTGAGTCTGTGAGTTAAGGTGTACCCCACAAGTTCGGTACAGCTCGGCTGTCGGGTCCGCATAGGACTGGGCTCACCTGTTAAGCACCATCGCACAGAATTCTATTGTCTTTTGTGACATGTACTTACGGTGCCCAGCTTTCGCTTGGAATGCGCGAGTTAATAACATTCTTGTTCAGGACTAGTCAATTGCGACTGACCAACAGATTTAGCTTTCGGAATAATTTAATACTTGGAAAACGGAAAGGCGTGGAATTTACTTTACTATTAAAACAGTGGATAGCGTTTTCGCTCGCTCTGATTGGCTACTCAGACTCGGAATAACAAGTACTATTCACTTCGGAGCAATTCTCGCGGAAATCATTTTTGCGTTCTATTATCTCACTGTTTTAGTATATACTAAAACAAGTATTCACCTTAGTGTCGGTGGCCAGTGGTGGATATTTACTTCGCCGCTTCGCGATTCGGATCCGCTATTAGCCACCGACATAAAGGTGCAGCCGCAATAATTGTTAACTTGCCCATGTGTTTTCCAGCTCTCAAGATCCACGTCAGTGAGGATTGCTACAGGCTATTAAAGGAAATTGGCGGGTACAACTTTTTAAAGCGCGGAGAGGTGTACCTTAAGGTATGCACGGTTATCGGTGCTTGTATTATCTCTTTTATATCATGTGTGATCACTTTAAGTCACAACATCTGGTAATGAGAATATTCGTTTCGATCAGCGCGAAAATTTTCTCCTTGCAATGTCACCGACTTAGTCAACATGTTGGTTACGTTTATGACAGAATGCGAAGAGTTGTCGTGGTGTTTAGTCAACCCGGCAAATTCTTCCAACCGGAGCAATAAGGGTGAAATAGGGAAGGTAACGAGAAAATGTAAGTTGATACTGGATTTGAAGGTTTGATCAAAATGAAGTCAGATGATAAAATTAGTCACAATGACGCGAAATGTGAGCAACTACGTGGAATGACCGGAGAATACAGAAACGTCTTTCCCATTTTATCGGGGCAGAGACACTGGTGAGAAACTTCTGGCTTCCTTGGTCAATTCACGGCAGGTTTTCGATTTAATCATGAATCATTTCTTGTAATGACAGGTCGGCTACTCTCTGCAGAAGGTGGTTGATTCAACAAATTAACATTTCAAAATGACTCATCATACCTTATTGAAGACATAAAACTTAGATAGACAATGTGCGCGAGAAAATTGGTCATTAGACAAGCATATTACAGCAGAAAAAAACCAGCTTATGGCCGGGTTATTGTGTTACCATATCAACCCGTCAAAAATTTATATATATATTTTTATATTTTATATTTACTTTAAAATTTCTCTCCGGCTATAGTAGTTTTATTCAACCAAAACTGAAGAAATTCGCAGATCGACAACAGGATCCAAAGGAAATTGTCTTGTAAGAGTTGTTTTGATGGCACTTTTTAGAAGACAAACGGTCTAGTTCTGTTCTTTGTTTCGCTTAAACTTCACCACGTAAGTCACTTTTTTAAGCTCCCTCCTTATGTCTTTCTTGCCGACTAAAGCATAAACGAAAGGGTTAACGGCAGAGTTAAAAAGTAGCAGAAGATATTTGTATTCTTCATCTCCGCAATCCACTGTCCCGTAAGCTATCCCCATAACAGAACAACGTATGAAAAAAGCGTAACAAAGAAGGAACAAGCCTACAACAGTGGCTATTATATTAACTGTTGTCCTTTCATGAGTTTTTAAAAACATCTTGTGGTTAAAAGTCAACTGTTTCGCCAGCGAGCGAGCGGTACGATTATGCCGTAAAACAACATGTATCATGGCCCCAACGTTGAACACAAGCAAACAACACGGCAGGAACTCAAAGAAAATTAAAACCAACCAAGAGAAAATCTTATAAAAAATGAGCTTTGAGAAAACAAGGCAAGAGAGAGGAAGGAGGGTGAAGCCAATTGTGATTGTCCAAGAAAAGATAATTATTTGTTGGACGCGACGGCGAGTCATCCACGTTTCATACCTCAAAGGTTTCACAACGGCAAGATATCGGTCCAGTACCAAACTGCACAAGTTCATCACGGACGCGTAGCCAAACAGCCATCTTAGCAGTTCCGTCCACGAAAACGGAGCTCCAGGCTCATCGCAAGCACCTGTAATATGGCAAAAAAATGAAAACGGCACAACAGTCACCCCAACAAAAAAGTCTGCCACGGCAAGTGAAACTACGAACGCGTTAGCTTTGGACCGCATCAGCTGTCGCTTGCTGCACACAATTAAGATGATGAAGCCATTTGCGCTTATTGTTAGAAAAGAAAGTATCCAACCGAGAACCCAAAACCAGGTTTCCATTCGACAACTGATGGGTCTTCTATAAACCAGTTATTCGTCGTCAACCAGGTACTCGCCAACGCCGCAAAAACTGCAAAAAAACCTTCTCTGGGTCTTGTTTGAATCAGCTAACCAGTCTGCTCTGTCCGTCTGTCTGTTTTAACCCGCATCAGCTGTCTATTGCTAATTTGAGTTTTTGGACTTTCAAATTCGTTTTAAGTAAGAGACGTACCACTGTCAAAACAGACTTGAAGGACGTTAATTTACGTCAAAAGGTAGTTTGTCATCAGTTTATCGGATGACAGCAGGAGTTTTAATAACTTCTTCAAAAATTGCTTTCTATTCCCTCAGCCAACAGACGTTTTTAAAAATCGCGTAACCTCCAAAGCTTTTAAACCGTTTTGTCACAAAGTTAAGAACAGTTTACTAAACAAAAGCTGCTATTTTTAGCACTATATAAACGAGGTTACTGGCTGGTTACGGGCGGGTAAAGTCTCGTTTGTATGTTAGTTAACCAAGAAAGACTGCTGCATCCCAAGTGATTATAGTGAGATTGAAGGAAAAAGCCCGCTTAAAAATGGGAAAACTGTTACGAAACAACATATTGATGACAGCTAAAAGACTTGTTACATAACGCCGGAAATTTTGGTGTATTTCGCAAAACACTGCTCGTCTTCTTGACATATTAAAGGAACGTTTTCGTGCGCTAAATTTAAAGAATATTAGAATTTACGACAAAAGGCGCTTATTTCGGTGAAAAGCTACGGGTGGCCGGCAAATATGTTTTATAAATCGTTTTCACTGTCACGCAATGAATAAATAAATCGAAAACCAGCCAGTGGAAAAAGTCAAGAATTTGTGATGTTAAAGAAGATAAATAAGGAAGACACTTCTCCAAGTTTTAGGCCTTTGCCCTTCACCAAACGTCAGATATTCGTCGAAATGTTTCGCAGAAATTTACAGAGCCCAGCATGAAAACGCCATCTTGGTGTACAGTCTGTTGTGCACCAATATGGCGGCCGGAAAATAGTGTCAACAACTGGAACTTACTTTGGCTATCTGGGCGACTGATCATCAGTACTGAACAAACTGGTATTTCCATAAGCACGTTTCCTAATGCTTTAACTTCTAAAAAAGCTCAAAATCATGAGATAAGTATACATTTTTCAAAAAACTCGATCGTGACCTTGTGTCACGCACCGCCGTAACCCCGAAATTCAAAATGCTCTAGTTTCCAAACGAAGCACACCATTGAGCTGTAAAATTGTAAACACATATGAAATTATTGCCTCTTATGCCTGATTAGGATAAAAACTTTCTTGGTTTTTACTTTTGGATTTTATAAAGTGATGACGTCACGTGAAAACGATCTATTGACTCCCCTTAAATGTGTCTCAAGCCCACCGGCCAATAAAAAATCAATCATCCACCTTGCGTTTCTCTGTATGTGGTAGGATTTTAGAAGAAGCGGTGAATAAAATTTCAAAGCTTTACATCCAAACTGACACAAGGTTTAATTAACTTCCCACGATAGCAAAATCTGTTATGGTTAACAGCTGTTGGACATCTAAACGAGGCAGTTGGAATATTTCCCTACAGCCTTGTTTGCCACTGTTTTCAAGCAAAAAAAAAAAAAAAAATGCTCGACTTAGGTTATCACAGGAAGAATATGGCCGTTTTTATATTAGCATGAGAAGCATTATCCGTGCAGACGACTTATGCGTCTTCCATTTTATCCGACTAGTGTAAAGACAGGACGAACTATATGAGACGTATTATCTGTCTGGACGAATTTTGGGCAAACATATGCACTTGGTCTGGTTGTGCGTCTCCAGTATAAAGACGGGCACAAGACGACTTCTGCGTCCAGACGAACTCTCGCTCGAAATTCGTCGTTCAAGACGAATTACGAAGCATTGTCCGTCTAGACGCCTAATGCATCTTGTGCCCGTCTTTATACTGGAGACGCATAACCAGACGAAGTACATATGTTTGCCCAAAGTCGTCCAGACGGATAATGCGTCTCTACTATAAAACCGGCTGATGAATGAGGAAAAACTCTAAAAGCAGCTAAAGATACGCAAACCGCTTAGTTATCAAGGAGTTAAGGGCTGTTTTATACGAGAGACGTATTGGGCAAACATATGTACTTCGTCTGGTTACACGTCTCCAACATAAAGACGGGTACAAGACGCATTAGCGTCTAGTAAAGTTTTCAAAATCAAGGGAAATGGGGGCGGGTGTGTGTTTTTTAAATACAATAAAAAAAACTTCACGGCTCGCAACATACTTGAAGGAAGACGACCTCAAAGAACCACTTGTCGACGCCGAAGCAAACGGTATCAAAACACACAAAGAAGGCGAAAACAAACAAACAAACAATTCAAGGAAATATTGCCGTACATCAATTACTAGCATTTAGTTCTAGAAGGAAATTTATTACACAAATCAGAAAAAAAAAACGTGAACGTCTCTCGATCACGTCACGCCCGTGTGATTTTCAAACTGCTCTTAAGCGGGCACAAAAACGTGTTATATGCTATTTTATAATCAGACATGACATTCTCTGGAAGAAGGGGTGGGGGAGAGGGGGGGGGGTGTTAAATTTTGGGCAAGTGGCATAAGCTGAGGGGAGGGGCTAACTTTTGGATACACCCACTTTCGGCGAGAGGTACATTTTTAATCTGCCTTAGTTGGTTGAAAAATCACCGACCGCCCCTAGCCATAAATAACGAACAGTCCCTTAGGTTGAATTTTCCGCGCTTTACTCAGCCTGCGCGTGAAGCGCAAACACAGCGAAGGCAATGAAAACGTCATTTCAAACTATAACTTCCCGTCATTGTATCTGTTTCGCGATTATTCCAATTTGGAAAAGCTGACGAACTGTCCAAGGTCTAAATTACTAAGAACGGTGTTCAAGTAAAGAAAATGATAGAAAAGTTTGTGTTCATGCGCTCATGTTCTCGAGAAAACTTAAAATTTCGGTATTGCACTTTGTCTTGCAGAGGACGGCAAAGAATCGCACCATAACGTAAAACGCACATGCAGAGCAATTGTTTATGCTCAGTAAAGTGAAACTCAGTATGAGAAAAAAGCTAGTGATCGGCAAGTAACAAAGGCCTTGATTGTTTAACAAATTCTCCTCATTGTCAACAAAGAAAATGTATGGAGAAGGGTGTGGAGAATATAAACGCTGATCACTACGTTCAAAGGGCTAAGTAATGACAAACACCATGTGGATGATATTTAACAATTAGACCCGTAGCCCTGCGGGCTACGTGTCTAATTGTTTTAGCATCACCCAATTAGTCGGACAGAAAAGGCAACAATATAGTTACCAAATGCAAGTTGAAGAAATATTTATTTGGGAATAAAACGAAAGATAGCTTCACGTTCGATTGCTACTCGACTACTGATAGTCCTCTAGTAGCGTGGCCAATCAAAATGCAGGATTTGCATTAGTCCATTAGTTGGGTGATACTAAATATGAAATAAATCATATGTGAACTGCGGAAGTGACATCAAATGAGACTGGTCTTCGCAGCTGTGAACGCAATTTATGCAATTACGTAAAGAAGCCTGAAAAAAAAAAATCAGGACTTCAATGGGGTTTGAACCCGTGACCTCGCGATACCGATGCGATGCTCTTACGGGTCAACGGGTCAAACACCATCTTCGCTCTGCAAGTGTATTTTGGTACATATCTAAGTCGTCTCTAACCATGTGAAATGGCAATTCGCGGTTTTTGGACCATCCAGTTCAAAATCTTTTGTCTCTCGTTCTATTCCAGGGACGTGGTTTCTGGAAAACATACTGGTTGATGGGCAAAGAAGGATTTACCAAGCCACTTCCACATGCCATGGCTGCAAACTCTGAGCCATCTGTTGAGACTCTGAACGTTTATTATGCCAGTTAAAAGGCACTGTTGTATTTATTTAATATACGTCTTCATACCATACCATGGAAAGCCATTTTAAATTCGTTGGCATTCCACTGAACCCTCTCGTCATGCACTGCATTGATTATATAAACAATAGCCTCCATGTTGCTCGAATATACGCTCGGATATTTGTTCGTGGACATTATCTGTTGCAAGAAGTTGAAGCCCGATGAAAACTGTGAGCTTTGAGGAACTGATACAAACATCAGGACAAATATCCGAGCATATTTTTACGCCAAATGGAGGCTATTGTCTTTATTGCCCTTCAAATATTTTTTGCAACACGTACTTAAGGAATATTAGTTGCGTTATGCGTTTAGACCAATCGCGTGCGGGCGAAAATAATTGGTGGATAATAAAACATAGTTATATAAAGCTTTCTCGTGATATGCTGTGGAATACCCCATGAGTTTCCGGTAATTTTGAAAATACAAGAAATTCATGGGATATTCCGTAGTTTTCCACTTGAAAATACTGCATAACTAGTATGTATTTATTAATGCATTTGCTGGGTTTTAAATTTAATAAGAGTATTATTTTGTTTTGGAGTTACATGTACAGTGTATGTGCTAATTTGCTTGTTTTATTATCTGACCGTCATTTAAATTCGCATCTTAAGTGCCGTAATGGCATCCAAGAAATTTAACCATTTAAGCCCTAAGATTACAATTTAAATTCTCATTTCCTATAGAAGTATTAGGAAGAAATTGTTAAAATATCAAGCAAATTCACCTTCTGTGACCCTGCCGTTAATTTTTGTGACCGCTTTAAGTGTTGATGTTACATGGAGAAATTTGATGCTCATCATTCTTTGGACTTAACCCTTTCCCTCCTGAGAGTGCCAAATGGCACTTATAGATTTTACTATGTCATGCCAGACGATTTTACTCGTCAATGGAGAACCCCTTAGGGGGGAAAGGGTTAAAGGGTAAACTATTGCAAAAATTTTTTACAAAGGGGGGGGGGGGGGAAATGGGGTGAATTGGTGACCTTGCAAAGTAGACGGCACTCAGGGTAACAACATCTTTTTTTCCCTACATTTTCTCTTTCTACCAATGAATTGTAGCTGGTGAAAAATTAATAAGAAAAGTAGCTAACAATATTGCTGGTCACTGGTGCTTTTTGACAACACTGCTAGAGTCTGCAAGGCAGTGCTTAATTTGTTGAATTTTTCACAGAACTCAAAACCACACCACATCTATAATATAATATAATGGGGATTTCATAAAAAGCCAGTGACCCGCAAAAACCGGTGACTTACTTTGTCAGAAATTGCCTCTCACTGCCAGTGAGATATTCACTCAAATAATGAAAAATTTGGTTAGCTTAGAAAGCTATTTCAATACATTTTTTACTGAAACCCCTGGTATACAGATAAACCTGGACTTTGGAAACCCAAAGGAAAAAACAAAATCATTGGAAACTGAAAACGGTGGTGTAAGTAAAATGGACACATGCTATAGTTCATCTATTTTGCTTACAACACAAAGCAAAGTTTCAATAAAACACTCCTTCAAACCACATGTGCAAACTATGGTCTGCCTTTCCTAACTGCTTTACAATTTGCTTGGTAGAGGTTGATCACGTGATCTAAAAAGGTTTAAGAAGTCTTTGATCTCTTGTGCTACTTGTTTTGGATTTTCCATATGGAAGTGATGGCCACCTTGAATCTCTTTCCACACTTTACACTTCGCATTTTGACAAATCATCCTGATTTTTTCCAACTGGCTTTCTCTATCTTCATCATTGATAGTATATTGCACATACTCTGTACTTTCTAACACCAACACGTCGCATTGTGTGTTGGAAAGAATTGATATCATAAATGATTGAGGCTCGGTGAATGGTCGAAAAAGGCCTTTAAGTATTGGATCATGCGAAAAAATAAGGCCAGCTTCTGTTGTTCTGGTTCCTCTTTCAGTCAACAACATTGCATCTTCTTTGCGTAAAGTTACACCTATCAAACTTTCTTGCCATCTCGCAGCTGCAGATTCTAAACTATGATAAACACGAGGGGTTGGTTTCTTTAGATTTGACATTTTAGTTGCATAGCGAGCTAAAACACCAGCTACCTCATCTTCAACATGAACCATGGTTCTACCCATATCAAGGCAGGTGAGAATGTCTACTTCATTAGGAAAGGTCCCTGCATATAGTGTTCCAATCACGCATCCCATACTGTGACTAATGATTGAAAACCTTTCCCATCCAAGTTGGGAAACAACTTTCTTCACATCAGCAACAAATTCAAAGTAATAAATGCATGGCATTCCAGGCGACCTGTGAGAAGATCTACCATGCCCTGGAAAATCTATGGCAATAAACCTAATATCTGTTGGAAGCAGTGGGGCCAACCTGCAATTGGACAATAACTTCAGTGTATATGACTGCATTAATTTGGCTGTTATATGGGTTGGGGTGTGGGTCAAGTCGTCTAGAAACAACTATTGTTGGCCATGAAAACCAAGAGTTATCTGAATATTCACACGCTTGCACATGAGGCAGGGGTGCAGCCCCAACAACCCTTTCCCCCCCAGAAGTTGGCACATGACCCCCATGCTGCCTGCTCCAGGCATCTCCGCACTAAATTAAAAACATCTTTGTTAAGACAAACAGTGGTTTGCGCACTGGTCACCAGATGGATCTCATATTTTCAATCAGTGGCTTTCTGTCTTAGGTTTTCAAGTGGCAAAGACTAAAAAGGTGACACTGGCCTGTTGAAGCGGGCGTTGCTGATACGGCAGGTCCATTTTATGTACAGGTCACATTCCACAGGTCAAAATACAGGTCACCGCGTTACACCCAAATAAACAAGCCCAAAAGAGTCTCCTAGCCCTATGTCACTAACCAAAATTTGTTTTAGATCGGAGTGAAACTGTTTGGCTTAGTTACCAATCGATAAAACAGTGCCCTCTACCTCTGACCTGTGGAATGTGACCTGTAAAATAGACCCGGCCGGCCGCGGCCTTGCTGATATAAAGCTTTGTCGATCAACGTGATTCAATTTACCTGTCAAACGAATTGGCGTTATCTAACCAGCCATGAAGCCCAATGAAAGGCTTTCCATCATCAGGCCCCCATGCTTTAGCTGCAATAACTCCCCAAGGAACCGTAAAGGAGATCTCTTTATAAGATTTCTTGACCTCACACACCCCATTCGCCATTTCTGGGTCTTTGGCTCGTCCCAGGCCTCTATGAAAAGAGTACTATGCTTGGTGTACTTTTCTCGAGGTGGGAGGGGTGGGAGGAGGAGAATTAATGCAAAACAGTCTCTTGTATCTTACCCGTTTTCCACTGACCCTTACTAATTATCTGGAATGGAAGGCTGTCTAGCCAGTTAAGTTAATATAAGAAGATCATTGTTTCTAAGAAACAGTGTAAGTCCCCACTAACAAGAGAAAATCTGTTGATGGTATTAATTTACAGTGTTAGTGTAGTGGTGAAAGTGCTCACCTTCCACCAAAGGGTCCTCGGGTTCAAGTTCTAGATTTGGCATCATAAGTGGGCTGAGTTTGTTGGTTCTCTACTCTGCTCTGAGAGGTTTTTCTCTGGGTACTCCAGTTTCCCCCTCTCCTCAAAAACCAACATTTATTTTAATCTGATTTGATTTGAGTTGATTTAGACTTCATTTGATCTACATGTCTCCACAATTAGTAGAGCACCTGTGCTCAGCTCAAAAGATTTGATATTTAAATAAAGTTATTATCATTATTGCATTCTTGCATTTGATGAAGAAAAACACATACTAATCATGTTGTTTGTCGAAATCATTCACACAGGTATCGGTTGATGCTATTTGAGTTAACGGTTTGTAGGCCATGTTGGACTATGTACAGTGTATCTGGTGCACTTCACCACGACCTCATACGAATCCAAATGAAGATGAGTAGGTCTGGGATCTAATTCTAGTTATTATTGTTATTATTATTATTATTACAATATTAATATGTTTCAGTGGCAGCACTCTGCGGGTGTCACATATCACCACAAAATAAGGTAACTAAATTTAGAGTCATAAACGTTGGGAGTGGTTGTCCAACCCCTGAGCCAGTGGTTCATGTTAAAAACGCACAACTTTACAACAACATTGCTAATTACAACTACTATTTACATGATTAAAAATTAAATAAAAATTCACTAAGAAGAATAATGTAACAGTAATTATTGATGATATCTTAGGAATTCATATTGGCTGTATGTGTACTTGCACAAATCAAATTTTTTTTTTTTAAATGGAGTTAAACAGAACTAGTAGGTGTAAAAAATAATTGTGAAAGAAATTTCTGACTTTGTGACTTACTTGTACGAAGGCATATGTAATTTTTATTTGTGCACCTTTTACATATTAATGAAGTGCCAACTGCTTAAAATAATGGAGTTTCTGCGAGGCCATATGCGCCTATGGTCCTGCAGAAACTCCAGTATTTCTTTTAAATACATTAGAATTATGGGTCCATACTACTTTTTTGACAGAGTCTGGACCCATTTTTTTCTGTAGTGTAAATGGGACTTTATACTACAATTTGCTTGGTGGCGACTGATTAAGTAATCTACAGAGAGTCAAGAACAGTTTGATCTCTTCTGCTACTTGTTCTGGCTTTTCCATATGAAAGTGATGGCCGCCTTTGATTTTCTTCCACACTTTACACCTCGCATTTTGGTAGATCAACCTGCTTCTTTCAAGTTGATACTCTCTTTGTCGATTATCAACATTTACATGCCGGCACTCTGTGCTTTCTAGAACCAACAATTCACACTGTGTGTTGGAAAGAATCGACATCATAAATGACTGAGGCTCTATGAATGGTACAATTGGGCAGACGTTGCCTTTGAGTCTTGGATCATGAGAGAAAATAAGACATCCATTCTTTGTAAATCTGGTTCCTCTCTCAACCAACAACATAGCATCTTTCTTACGTAAAGATGTGCCCATTACATTCTTTTGTCCTCTCTTTATAGCCACAGATTCCAAACTCTGATGAACTTGTGGGGTTGTTTGCTTAAGATCTAACAGTGTAGTTGCATAGTTAGCTAAAACAAAAGCTGGATTATCTTCAAGTAGCATCATAATCCCACCAATATCAAGCTGTATTAATGTCTCTACTTCATGTGGAAAGGTCCCTGCATATAATGCTCCTATATCAGCTCCCATGCTGTGACCAATGATTGAAAACCTTTCCCATCCAAGTTGGGAAACAACTCGCTTTACATCAGCAACAAACTCAAAGAAAATGTATGGCATTCCAGGCCATCTGTGAGAAGACCTACCATGCCCTGGTAAATCAATGGCAATAAATTTAATGTCTGCTGGCAGCAAAGGCACTAACCTGCAAGTGAATAACAACTTTGGTGTGAATGAGTACATTTTTTGGGTAAGGTTAGAATGCCTAGAATGTGCAGTTCAAGAAATATCCATATCCCCCATGGAATGTTAAATGGCAATTCCAGTGGCCATATTGTTTCAATGAAACAAAAGAAAGTATTTGCATATAAAGAGTTCAATTCCCAGAGGGTTAGCCTTGTGCCACCAACATGCTGCCATTCCTTTGTTTTTGTGCACCAACATGGCTGCTGTGACATCATGTGATAACAATCTATTGGTCAGTATCCCTATTGGCCATTTTGGAGTTGTGCAGGGAACTGGGGCCAGCTTCAAATTTTAAGCAATAAAGAAATTGACACCAAAACATGAAAGGTACAATTGAGGTTGACCAATTTTGATTTATTAAGATCACGTGACTGGTGCTTTTACGTGATTGGTCTAAAGAAAGGCTGGGAAATAGGATTGAGACCCCACCCCCTTCAGGACTCTCTGTAAAAAGTTTGTGCTTCAAAATACATAGCTCTTTACTTTTCAATACTTTTTGATTGAAATTGATGGAACCAATGAAATCAATAGAAATCAAACAAAAATCAACGAAAATCAATAATCACAAGAATGAGTGTGATCGATTTTTATTGAGTTTTGATATTTGTAGATCGATAACTATCGATTTTTATTGAGTATCGAAACTATTGATTTGTAATGCTCTGATGAAATCGATAATGTATGAAAATCAATAATTTTATTTCTCATCAGTCAAATTTCAATGAAAATTAAGACAGAGTTCGCCAGAAGACCAGGCAGGGGTGATACATGCCATCTCTCCGATTTGGATGAAACTTTGCCAGATTGAAGGGACTACCAAACAACTCTAAAAGACAAAGTGGGCCGGCTCTGCGATTCTTCCCTTAAGAGTTAGACCACTCCCCCCCCTTCGTTTTTTGCCCCAAATCTCAAAAATTGCATTAAAATAAGCATCAAATTTAGACTCCACTCCTGGTTGCAGAATACAATAAATTTTATTGCCATTTCACACAAGAGATTAGACCTATCTTAGCTTACAACTTGAGTTTCAAGTAATTTGAAGTGACAGGTGCCAATCAAGAATTGTCATTGCATAGCTATGTCACGCAGGATTTAGCATTGAGGCAAATTAGCTAGATTTCTGACTCAAGTCCAACTTTCTTTTTGAAAACTAATTTCACCAAGGCTAAGAACCACTCTTGGACTGATGAAATCACAAATAAATTTTTTGGCATCTGTTATCTTCAGGTGACAATGGTTGTTTAATTAACGTGACAAAGACCAGTCTTAACAAAGAGAGAAGGGAGAAATCTAGGGAAGCATAATATTATAGAATCAATTTGTTAACTTTATTTTGACGTTAATGACATAAACAGTGTCTTTGAATCTTGTTTATGGCCATTGAACGTAACTGATCGCAAAATTCCTCGCAATAATCTTTAAAATAACATTGCATCACGAGCATAACACCTGAATTCTATTCGTATGATCGAAATATAGGAATGAACTACCGTGATATTTAGATTCTGAAACACTGAGGCATTAGATGCAAGTTTTACTGAGCATATCTTGTTGTTTAGATTGCTCTTAAACCCTCCTCAATCATCGCAGGTCACACACTTGACCTTCCAGTGTTAAACACACATCACTTTCACACTCGGCATACAAACACATCAATCGTCATTCACATTCTTTGCTAAAATTATTGTTTGCTCTCACAGACTGACTCTTGAGCTCACACATAGAATACCTGCATGTTCCCTTCTGAGTTAAAAAACCTTTGCGGCATCAGGCATGCAAATTAATCTTCCCGAATTTCTGATAATATCATCAATTCGTGGGTATAAGAGACGAGGACCTAAGTCAGCAGTAAACAGATTACCAAACTTTTAATCGATAGCTGACTTGCTAGTTAATATATTTACTTGTAAAGGGACATTCTGTTGTAAACATCATCATAGAACTGAGATTGGGCAGTTCAGTGTATTTGCATTCGCTTTATTCCAGGTTATATTATATATATAGAATTAATTGCGTATGCGTGACACTTGAATTAGTCACGTAATATAGCTTGGAACACTGTACTTGCGGACAGGATTTCCGTTTTTGTACATCTCTATTTATAGAGTTTACTGGGCATATCTTCAGGCCATCTGATAGGGTGCGATGGAAAATCAGAAATTGTGCGATATTTTCAGCGTAGATTGTGCGATAAGAAAGGACTATTATGCGGTAAATTGTGCGATTTTTCCTCAACTATTTTAAGCTTGTTTTACTAGGATTCTGAGAAAGAAAACCACTTTTGTGCTGCTCTAACAGCGATTTTTTTTCACAAGGAAACAAAGAAAGCAGTTATGAGTGAATTGGGATAAAAATATAATTATGACACATAATTATATACCAAACTGAGACTGTATGATGCACCACCTTGGCTCAAAGTTGGTACACTTTCTTATTTCTATTGCAGTATTTGCTGTTTACATCACCAAAGCTTTTCCATTGCAGGTTCTCCCATTCAACAGCTATAAAGTGGCTATTCACTGGGATATCTTCGTCTCAGTATAAATATTTTGCAAACAGAGAAGTGGCCAGTGATTACATTTTTACCCAATGTAGTGAATTGTTAATTTAAAAAAAAGGAAGAACTGGGAATTTGCAGTGGCATGGGTAGATGCATATTTGCATCAACCCAGTGACGTGCCACCCATTTATTCCAAAACTAACTTGAATACTCAAAATGTTACACTCTTAACTCTAGTATCCTCAATTTGAACCCAGGCCACCCTGGTGGGGACCTATTGCATCCCGGCCTGCCCGTCGTAGCATTATCTTCAGTTCACAAATACAGATAAATCATAATTACATTTCCATATCCAGTGTCAAGAGGGAAAATAACTAGATCTAGAGTCTCATTTGTAAAGATCAACAAAATGATCAATTTTGTATTTAGATGATCGATTACGACGTTACACGTTGAACAAAACATCAGTCCATCATCCACGTGAAACGTACCGGTGGCGTATTTTCCTGCTCGGTCTTTGGCAGTCAAATTTGGAGGAAGGTGCGATTTGGTTTTCCCAGTAGTTCAACACGAAGGAACAGCGGGCGTTTTCACTATAAATTTGTCCATGAGGACGCCGCCGATGTACGCGAAAGAACTGAAAAAGCTTACATTTCCTTGTCGAACAACGCTTCCCTGATAAAAATTTTGCTCGTTTCCGATTACCACGTACTTTCAGCGTGAGTATAGAAGGATCATATGTCATGGATTTACAACAGCAATTCTGATAAGCTAACTCAAAGAAAAGAATTGTTTACGTTGCATCAGTAGGAAATCCTTTAAAAATGAAAAAATTAGCACCAGGCCCCGGACCTCCAAAAAACGAAAATAACGCCGGGAACTTCGATTGTTTTTGAAATTCGATGGTTTCAGAACGTTTCTTGGGCTTTTTCGAAAGTAAATCGTCTTGAAACTAAGGACAGACGAGGAATTTTTTCAGAAAAGGCATTTATTTATGGTTTATTTTTTAAGAATTGTGCGATCGGATGCGATTTGAGGTCAATTGTGCGATATCGCACCATCGCGTAATATCAGATGGCCTGTATCTTGTTGTTTAGATTGCTCTAAAAACTTGCTCAATCATTGCAAGTTGCGCACGTGACCTTGCAGTTGCTTAATGTCACTTCACACTCTCGGCATACGAACTCTATTTCATTTTCAGTTCAGAAAACCTTAACTTACTGATGTTGCCGCATT
>OX419337.1:36035831-36065831 GCA_948470475.1 Galaxea fascicularis | reverse complement strand
TTGCTGCAATATTTCCCCAAGGAACTTTGAAAGAGATTTCTTTATAAGATCTCTTAATTTTCAGTTGATCGCCGGCCATATCAAATGTCCTCCTCGTTTTATTGAAAAACGAAACGTTGGAAGATTTGAAAACATACGATTACGTCCTAGCTACAGCAGTGCAAATCATTGCTCATCATTGCTCAGCTTGAGTCACTCGTCCCAGGCTTCTTCCGAGCCTACACAAACGAGGCCGAGGCGTACGTGTCACATGACAGTCTTTCGATCGGCCATTTTGATTTGAAACAACTAATGATCCGCAAAGATGATCAGGATTTGTGGCCCAAAGCTCGCAAACTGTTGCTTTCTTTTAAGTATATGGGGTATAATAATGCTGGTAAGCTTCACTTACAACTTTAATCTGTGTTTCTTTTGGGAAAGACGGAGGCTTTTTTTTTTAATGTTCATCTATTAAAACGCAGGGCTTTCTCTCTACAGCTTCTACTTGGCGTATTTTTCAGAACACGCAGTGTAGCACTTATAGAAGATATCCCCAAAAAAATGGAGGAAACGGCAGGATATAAGTCTTCTGCAACGTTCGTATTTCAAATTGGTTAAATTATAATCGAATTAACTATTACAAAAGTTTGAGTTATTTGTTTAGTAACCACTGTTTACAATTTAACTAGTTTGCAAAATAGACCAATTGTAAAGAGTGGTTACTAAAGAAGTAAATTACACTTGAAGTACCCAGCTAAGGTCACTAATGTCTGTTGGGATAATTAAATTTTGGCATACAAGTGGATACCCAGGGGATCACACTCATCTGTACCATTATATATTGCAGTATTCAGAGTAATGACTCACTCCCACCACCATCACCATTGGGCTGTCATGGTCAGTGCTATGATCAGTGTATTTTGACTGTATGAGCAATCCATTTTCACTTCTGTATGTCTTGATGATGATCCAAATTCTCAGAACTAGTTGTATAAGAAATAGGAGAAGACCAGTTGAGAGAATACGCATGTTGATTTTAGGACTGTAAGAGTTAATGAATAATTGAAAAGCAAAATCAAATAGGAACCAAAAATAATTACTCGGCTTAATCTGTAAAAGGTTCAAAATGCACTACTGTATGCTGAAACTCTTTTCACTTTTTATCTCCTCAGAAACTGTTTTATAGCAGCAGGTATTTATGGTGTCACATTAATTCTCTCAGCACATCAGAAGTGGGTGAACAGTCGAACAGGAGATACACAGAGACTGTAAGTTGAGCCATAATATCATTATTTCATTGGCTTTTTAACCCTTTGAACTCTAAGAGTGATAGGCATCAAATTTCTCCTTATGCTATTATCAACGCTTTATACAAGAATTAAGGACAAGATCACACAAGATGCATTAATTTTGCTTGCTATTTTAACTATTTCTCCCTACTGCTTGTATAACAAACATGTAGGGTTAACAAGTGAGAATTTAAATTTTGATCTTCGGGTATAAAGGTTTAATGGTACAGTAGTAGGATACATGTAACTTCTAACATGTAACCTACACTGGGATCATGCCACTGTCAATTAGAATGGTGGCAAAAATAATAATCATCAACAACACTGTACATTAACACTTAACATGATGCGAAGTGAACATGTCGACAGAAACTGGGACTTGAACAGTTAACAGCCAATTTATATCTATGATCAATCTTCCACAATGCCCAATGATCACTTGAAGCTCTCAAATGTGCCATATGCAGTGAGAAACGCATGTACAGTGGAACCCTGTTAACACAAGCTCTGCCGAGCTGTAAAAATTGATTGTATTAACAACATCTTCACCCAAAAACTATGTCCCCATTAACCCTTTCACTCCTGAGAGTGCCAAATGGCACTTATAGATTTTACTGTCTAACGCCAGACGATTTTACTCGTCAATGGAGAATCCATTAGGGGTGAAAGGGTTAACATAGATTTTCAAATACTTTAAAGAAAAGACATGGGTTTTGCAGTTCAGGCCACAAAAAGTGATCATAATAAAGGGGTGTCGTATGCCTGGGTTCCACTGTACAACAAATGTCAGGAACTGTTGCGGATACAGAAAATTTGATCTTCATGTGTGTGTCGAAAATAAACAACAAGGCAGCAGGGAAGCAACATTGACTTAATGGAAACCAGTTAAAGTGGCCTAATTATTCTACGTAGTGTAACTTTAATATAATGATGCATGTTAACTCTTTATTTCTTAGATTAATTAATGTGTCTATGTGATGTCTGTGTAAATTTGTGGTTTCGTTTTTGTGATGCAGCTTTCTTTTATACTTCTCTAGGATGCATACTTGAACAGGACTTTCCAAAGCTTAGAAATATGATTGATTAAAGAATTTAAGAATGCTCTGTGTTAATTTTATAATTGTCCATTGGTGGCAATTATAAATCAGATAATATTACCAGTAGATAAATTACCAGTAATTTAGTTTCTTTTCTGTTGGGAATATTTTAAACCCTGGTGCTTGGTTCTAGTTAATGCTTGGATTTAATTTTAAGTACATGTAAATTCAGAATGGATAAGCATTGTAAATGTACATGTATGTATCTTTCCAACATGGAAATATCAAGCATGTTAATGTCATAAAGTAAAGGCAAAACGTTTTTGATCCAACACTGTTAACAGTGACTAATGTACTTTGCCACAAAATCAAAATTACTCCAGATAATTATCTCAGAGATACACGTAGTAGTGATCATGTGAGAACTTAGTTCTGAGCAATGGCTTTAACTTAAATAAGATTATGTTAGCCTTCTTTCTTCACTATCATAATCGTAGGTTTAAAATGAAGCAAAACAAGTATATCAGCTGTGAGGTCATCTTTTGTGTTGGCTCCTTGAGAGAAAAAGTAGTTCTAAGTTTCCTACATGATGCCAGATAATTATATTTCCCAAAAATTTAAGAAAGGCAATTTCAAGTGAGTTTGTTTAAAAGTTAAATACTTAGCTTTGAGTTAGTTGCTGTCCATATAAAACCTTTGAGTGCTGTAAAAGTATGGTAAAATCTATGTTTTAACCCTAAAAGAAACATTTAATTATTTTTTTGAACTGATGCATATGAAAGTAAATTTCTCGACAATAATATGTGCAAATGTAGCTTAATTCAAAATAGGGGAGTCTGAGACACCAATAATTTATTTTATTCCAAAACATTTTTTTCAAATTTTGTTTCAATGTGTTTTATTTATAAGTATTTCAAAGAAGCAATATTAGCCAAAATTGTTATTTTTATAAATTTCAAAGTTATGGTTTCGATGTTTATTAATTTGTTTGTGGTCTCTAGAAGGCAGGGCATGCTATCAAACTAGGGTGCTCTTAAGAGCTTTATATTATTTATTTCTGTTGTATAAAGGATTTACAGAAATTGATTATTAAATCTTGAAAATTTGTCAAGTGTGTTCTTTTCATTTCTATTATAATATAGTGATTAACAACCCCCTTGTAAACAATTAATTTGGTTCTCAGCCAAGAATACTCATTTCATTCCTTTATTAATTTGACCTGTCCATGAACACAAAAATAAAAAAAATATATATTTTTATAAAAGTCTGTGCAAGAAATTTGACAACCTTAGTGGCATAAAGTATTGTTTCTTATCAATGATGTTTGACATAAAACAGCATGAAAAGGCTTTTCAAGACAATGTTTTGATGGTTTGCTACTACATCTGTAACCTCTTACAGTGTCTTGACAGTGCTATAGTTCATCTCCAGTTAACATAACTTAAGTTTAATCTCTTCTCTTTATATACCTCATAAATTATTAATGTTGCATGTGCCTGTTTTTAGCCAATCATATTGTAGCTGTATTGTGTCATACCTGCTCATGGACTGGCAAGTTTTCTTTTGTATAAAGGTTATAAGCATTTGTTGATTGTCAAGATTAAATTTTGTTAGCAAAGATCAAAACTTACAACATAAACATAAGTAAAGCTGCTAATTCTAGGAATTACAAGTACTTAGCCTTTCCCGAACATTTTTGACTAGGCCTTCATGTAAATCAGTGTTCTTGTAGAGTGATCATGTTGTATTCTTATCTTGTATTATATTTCTAGTTGGACAACAATGCTATTTTGAAATAAGTGCAAACACATGTATCTTTTCTGTAAGAAATGCTATTAACTGGTTCCAGCCTTCTTTGATACAGTTTGGTGGCTTATCCTCTGAGTTTATTGTTTTAATTTGTTTAGAGACTTGGCTATCTTTTTGTCTTTCTTATTTTTCACAGTGATGGTCATAGATTTGTAATTAATAATTCACTACCCAAATCAAAATAATTTGCCACCTGCCCTCAGCAAGCCAACTTTTCTTAAATAAGAACAATTATCTTTCTTGTGAATTTAATGTATTGTTGTTGGACAGAACTTGCCAAATACACAAGAATATATTGCAAGTATTTCAATTTTTGTATTGATTAGTCACTGTTCTTAGTCCTCAATAATAAATTACCTCATTCTTACAGACTAGATAAAATTTTATCAGGACAAAATTATGGCAGTATAGTTTCACAAGATGAAAATATGTTGATATTGTTTGATGTAAGAACTCCTGATCTGTGTTTGTTATTGAAGCATAATTAGACTGTACATATATTGTCTTCAAATATAATGCTACTGTGGATGTACAGTAGTAATATATTGGTTTTTAATAACGTTGTTTTAACATTTCAGGGTTGTGTCATAAAGAATGTTTACATGTGAAGTTACTGAGGAGAAAGATACAATGATTGTTAGCCATGAAAATAATTAACTGAGTTTGTACAAAGTACAAACTAATTAGCTGATCAGCTCTTCAGTCAGTGTGGGAAAAAGATCATGGTTTCCTGTATACACTTAATGAGATATTTAGCACATTTAGCTGTATAATACTATGTTATTACTAAGTGTTACTAACAGATATTGCGTAGAAGGAACTGAAGATGTAAAGCGTGGGTGTTCATGTAGATAACTTAGTCAATGTCAGAAGCATGGAAAAATAATTCCCATATGTAGTTTTAGACATCTCACAACCTTTTGTCAGTGGTACCTGTATGATGATTACATTTTTTACCAGAAATTCGTTTTTCATGACCATTTGGTTCAAGGTTGTGGGATCAAGTCTGATGGTATTACAGTTCACCTCTATTAAGTGGCCACTGTCAGGAAAATGGATAGTGGCCACTTGATGAAGTCTGGTTGCTTAGGTAAAGAACAATAGAAGAACTTAAAACCGTTATGGGGACTTTGATCAATGGCCGCCTACTGGGGGAGATGGCCACTTGATCGGGGTTGTACTGTATTATTATTATTATTCTTTCTGTATTTGTTTTCCAAGAATAATAATTATTGCAAATGAACGTAGTATTTATTATTATTATTAGAGGTTTTACTTTTCCTATTTAAGTTACTAAAACTTAAGTTGGGTAAGAATAATCTTGCTCTCTGCCATAGCACAAAATACTTAATTATTAGTATTACAATAATTTTATATGATTAACTTCTGTTTCATAAAATAGTTGATCTCTAACCCTTTCAACCTTGATATTAACTTACATAATTATTTTCCAAACTGCTTTCACTGTTTCTTTTGTTAGTAAATGAAGGGATTTCAGCTCTGATGATCGTTTCCTTTCTTGGCTTGAGTGGAATTGTTGTCTTGTAAGGGAAACTGAAATGTAATTCTCTAGACACTTCTGAGCATAAAGGGTTTATGCTGAACACAGTTTTTATTTTGCTTTGTGTTCATGTGCTTTGTGCGGGTTTTATATTTTAATTTGGGTGTGTGCTTTTTTCTTGTTTTGCAGTTATGTTCAAGCGTAGCTGAGTTTATGTGCTAATAAAATACATAACTGTTAGCATTGAAAAGAGATTGTCAACATCAGATAATTATGTGATATAAAAGAAATTAAGGAAATGAAGACAAAATCCATTCATAACATTAATTGATAATCATTCATGTCATTTCCATGTAGACTTTCATCTTTTTCAATAGGCCATTTCTGAGTTCATGTCTGCCTCCTCTTCAAAGCGAGTCTAAGTGCGAAGTTTTTGTTATGAAAATTAGTTTTCATTCATATGTAAAGTAGAACTAATTACCATCACAAAAACTTCGCACTTAGACTCGCTTTGAAGAGGAGGCAGACATGAACTGGCAAATGGCCTATTAATTTTTTGTTATACATGTAATGAAATACTGTAGCTAGTCTTACTTGGTCACACCTCAAAGATTTTACAATAATTACAATTAGGGTTGAACAGTAGGACTGAATAGCAAATAGAATCATGTATGTAACTAGATGAATTCTTGCCATCTGATTGGCTATTGAAGCAAGGTATTCAGAGTGGAATTGCAACTTGAAAACAAGCCAATATTTGCACATAGCAATGCAGACACAATTTGAAACAATTAGGATTTCTTCTGGCTAGACTTAAGCCAAGCTGTCCCAGCTTGGCTTAGACCACTGATTGATATTTCATCCCATTCCTTAATTCAATATATTTGAGTTTGAATGGGAATGTTGTTGAATAGATTACTATAATAATTCTCTTTGCTCAGACAGTATGGATATTAATTTTCTGGAACTGCACATTGTAGTTTTTTTTTTTTGTGGATTTAAAATTGGTTGCAATATTCAGATTACTTTCAAGTAGCTGTCAAACGAGTTTCCCTGATCTTAATCTGGAGGTAGTGCTCCTGACCCCCTATCCAGCTTGTCTTCTTGCAAACGTCTCTTTTTCCCAAGAAGGGGCATGCTGTATGTTTGTCTTTAAGGTTTATAATATTTAGTGGGAGACTATTTTTTAATGTAGATTAAGTTTTGTAGAGTTATTTCAAGGCCAAGGACAGGCAATCTATGATCATGTGTTCCCATTTTTGTCACATGATACAAATCATTGTCCTACATGTAATAATCATTACAAATTAACATAAATGAACTGCATTTTGACATGCAAATAGGGAACTAGTAATGTACATGTGGCTTTAGAGCTGTGACGAATAATGTGAGTACATGTATGCAGCTAATCTGAAGAAACCCTGTAACAGTCCTGTAAAGAAGGTAAAAAAGCAAAAGTTCTTTATTGTGAATAAAAAAATCTTTAAATGAATGGGATTGCTTTGTAATTCATTTGCTTTGTTTGAGCGCATTAATCAATCATTGTTGATAAACAGGCTTATTTGCCTGGTTTTCACAAAGTTGCATGGCACCTGATCTGCCATTGCAATCTCTGCTGTCCAAAGTCCCTGCTACCACTTGCTCACCAAAGCAGAACAATTTACTCCTCATACTCACCAGGTGACAAAATTTATTTGCTGTCTACACCTACAATCATTTGAACTAAACTTTTCCTCATGACAGATGTACAGCTCTTTTTGCATAGCATTTAGTGCTGGGGGTATAAATGATTTCTTCCTTAAATCCCCCCCCCCCCGCCTTTCCACTTCTTGTTCCCCCGGGAACAACATGGAAAACATTGCAACCAGGGTATGGTTGCAGAAGCACCGTTACTGCTTTAAGAATTTGAAACTTAACATGCAATATTAATGCCATGCAAATATCAATGCTGGGAGACTCGGGAATTTGACGTTTTCATGTACATGACTAAACCAGAGTCAAATTCCCCACCCCCTGGCACCCACTGAATGTCGATTTCCCGCCCCTGGGGTAACTTTTTCTATCAGAGTCAGGTCTTCCAAGATGGCGGCCATGTCAAATTCCCGTTCTTGGGCCAACGCGTAAATGTCAAAATCTCTACCCAGGAGAGGGCCCTCTCAGTCAATTTCCCATGGGTAATTGACTGAGAGGGCCTTGGCAAAGGGTCGTGATCTTGACATGACCGCCATCTTGGAAGACCTGATAATTTTAACCAAATGTCTTTCAAGAAACTTTTATTACTTGAGTTTACAGATTTCCAAGATATTCCCTTCTAGTGTTCGAAAATGCTAGACTAAAATCCAAGTACTTTCCGGGGTTTTCAGGACCCGTACGAACCCTGTAAAGATGACCACTGCAGAAACGAGCATCAAAATTGTGTACAGTAACCGTTTTCCGAGTTCCGACCTGTCCTTGTTGTTACAACCCTGTAATCAGCTTTGTATCGTATTAAATACACCATATGTGTACTCCTGAATCGGTGTTAGATCGGGGATGTCCCCTTGTTTTGACATGGCGATTAAATTGTCCGTAAAGAGCTTAAAAAATTAATTTCCCTTTAAGTCTCCATGCCTGGTCTTATTTCGTTTGTTTTCAGTTGTTGTTGAAAAACATTGCTATGAATGTATAGGTCTCTTTGAGGATATCAGTTCCTATAATCCATAAAATATTTTTGATCGCACGCGATTGATCTAAACGCATCACGTGACTAAATATAGCCCAGCTAAAATCAGGGAATATCCGGAAATATTTTCGCGCCAAATGGAGACTATTGTTTATATAGTTTGCCTGCTGTGACAATTGTGGGCTAAGTTTGGGAAAAGGGGTTCGCAAGGCAATGTGAGCATCCACAATTTGTTACAAGGACAATAAATCCAATTTTCAACCAGTTTGTAGCCACTCTCCCTCGAGGGTTGCTCTGAGGTGACCATCAAACTGTTGACCTAATAAGAAATCTTCTGCTTTAGTGACAATCCTGAGAAGCTTGGTGTCCACATCAACAACAGCTTCAACCAAGAAGAAACATTGCACTGAAACCTGTCCACAAAAAAAAGAAAAAAAAACAATACTAACTTTAATTTTTGCTCGTGGACAAGAAATCCTTTGTACTTTCAAGTTACAAAGCTACCGCTTATCGTAGGTTCAGAACTATAGAAAAATTTCAAACGGTCTCGGGCTTGCGAGAGGTTCCAATCACGGAAATTTGACTGGGTAAATTTTGGTATTAGGAGAAAAGTGGTCCTTAAAAGTGGTGGTCGCAATGGGAGGATAGAGTGTCTCAATCAAGTTTACCAATAAAAACAGGTCACGATCAACATAACTCATGAAAATGTGATGAAAAGGAAAAAGGAGATAGTGTGTAACAGTTCAGACAAAGAACGAATTATCGTTTTTTTTTCGCTTGAATGTTGATAAATCTACGATTAAGCCACGTAAATGGTGAAAATTGTGTCAGACTGCACAAAATCTGAAACCACACTCCGCAAAAGATTTCACATTGCCAGACATAACCAAACTGAAATTAACTGAATCACTTCACAGACGTTAGATGGCAAGGTCTTTGCATTCACTGAATGAGCTGCTCCAGAAAGAGCTCCACACAGTCTTTATAAAAGGTCGTTCGTAAGTCCATGGGGGTAGGGAAGGGAGGTAAGCTTTAAAGTATGAGCCTAAATAATGTTCGTACAGGGGAGTGGACGGGGGAGCCATTGCAAGAAACCTCGCATAAGATGGTAGTATCTATGGAGATGTCATGAACATTAGACGTATTTCCGGTTGCTTCTCTCCGCTCGCAGGCTACATGAACATATACTAGCTGTGAATATTTTTAAAAGTGAGATGGGACTAAGAGTACAATTTTACGATAAAATGATCTTATACCAAACAAAATCAAAGAGGTTTTAACGCGATTTCTCGAGCCAATTCTGTATTTATGATTAACAATATCTTTAAAAACATTCATTTATTAATTTTCCTACTCCACCTGCTCTGCATAAAAGAAGTATTTCTGGATAGCTTGTCCAGGGGGGCTGCTGGCCATCAAAGCAAGGTGATTTTTTGACAAGTGTTGCTGAAGTTCTTCAGGTGTCGATGGAAGCTTGACCATGACTTCTTCCCAACAAGAGCTGTCGGTGAAGAAAAGGTTAAGTTCTAAACAAGTTTACAAAATACTGACAAGGAAAGGTCTATGTAGACAATTAAAGCTCAAGACTTCAAGGAACGTTCAAGTGATATTAAACGCATAAAGCAGCCGTCTTTGTGTTTCATTCGACACGAAACACCGAGAGGTTACAGAGTTTTCTTTACCCTAAAATGCTTTTGCGTTGGCTTTGCATGGTTTCGCTCTCTGATTGGCCAGCAAAACTCGCGCCACTTTTACAGCCAATGAAAACCAAAACCAAGACCAATCGCGACTCACAAGCACTTTGGTTTGCCGTTTGGCTTTGCTTTACTTCGTGTTATGATTGGTTAACAAAACTCGTGCCGCTTTCTCAACCAATGAGAAACAAAACCAAAACCGATCACGAGTTGCACGCGCGCATTTTCCCGCGCTTGGCGCCGGTTGCACACGATTACCTCAAATTCTGATTGGTTCCTCGAGCTGTCTTCATCTCTTGTGATTGGCCTGAGTAATCGCTTTGGCTTTGATTTTACAAAACTCGATTGAAAATCACTCTATGTAACGAGACAATCTTTGAAATGAAATAGCTTTTCAAAGCACTAATGATTCTTAGAGAGATTCAAGCAACTGTTTACAGTTGTGATAAAATTTTCTCGTTTCTTCATAACTTATAAATGCTTTCAGAAGGTCAACAAAGCAAAAAGTAAACTTGTGCGCAAGGAGTGTGCCCCCGACAACAGCACATATCCCGTAACTGGTCATCTAGTGTTTAAAAGCAATTTGTTGAGCTGTTACTCAAACCTGCCGAATTCAAATTCGACAGGATTTGCCCGTTTAAGGTGCTTCAAAACGCGATAGACTCCACACTAACAATTCGATTTTAAAACTCTCTTCCAAGAATCCCAACGGTTTTATAACGACAGAGATTTATGCTCTAGGGAATTTCACCTGTCTGGGAGAGATTTCCACTTCTGCTCAAACTGAGCAGGTGTCATGGCAGGATTCTCAGTAAGTTCAAGGCTGTTTTCCTGTCCACTGTTTTCACGATCATCTTGCTGTTCACTGCTAACGTCCTCTCCCTACAAAGAACAAATTAAAAATAACGTGAAACAGAACCAGTCAAGAACATGAAGATACAAGTAAGAGGTTTTTGACCACCTCGCTCTAACAAATATTCGCGCGCGCTTAATTTCTCGATCGGCAGGCTTACCTCGCGAGTATTTAATTTCGCGATCAAGTTTGAGAGAAAAAAGGAACCGATTGAGGCCAATTGATGTTCACGGTTTCGTCTGATTTCGCACTGAAAACCCGAATAGTAAAGACCAGTTAACTGTTAAAGGATGCTTTTGGTAACTGTGGCCTGGAAACAGAAAAGGAGGAAAGCAGCCAATTTAAAATTGTATGAATTCAGGTCTCAGAAAAAGCTTAGATCAACTGCTTCGAGACTAATAATACAGCAGCTGTAATTTTTTTTGATATGGTATTAAACTTGGCAATTTTTGACTTTTTTTAACTTTTGTGCCTTCTATTTTAAGCGAGTTTACACAAACAAATCACAAGCTTTGCGCACAAACTGTTCGTATCTTAAAAACAAAGACATTTCCAGGCATGGAATTTTGCAACAAATTTGCCGTTTCCTATCTTGAAATTATAGTAAAAGACCAGCTTTGTAGAATAAATGGATCACTGTTTTAGAAATGGCTTTTCCGGCCCGAAATGTTTTCGGGCGTTTCGAGAAACGAGTCCATGATTAGTAAGGAGGTCGGTAAGCTTTATGAGAATGGAGCACTGACAAAAGTTTGAATTTCCGTGTGCAGCGCATTCTAAAGAGTGGCATCAAGCTATCTGTGATGATTAACCCTGTTTAGAAAAAGTTGCAAGATGAAAGTTAAGTTTACCAACAGATTTCCAACCGCAACATGGGGTTCTGATGAAACGTTCTGTACATCTGCTTGCATCTCTTCTCTTTGGTATGGGAGCATTTCACCCTCTGCTGAAGAAACGACAAATCAAAGAAAAAGGATGAAAGCAAAGTCGTTGCACTGGAAACAGCACCCCATCCCTATACAGGATTAAATCATTTAAAGATTTTGATGTGCCAATCTCGCATGCCCTACATCTGGAATCACTTGCTATTTCCTTGCTCACGCAAAAGCTCCTCGCGTGTCGTGTCTCTACGCGTGAGGCAATCTTCGCGCGTGCTCGCGTGTTTCGCTCGCTTTCTTATCCCCCCAAAACACAAGGGACAACTCGCAGTCTTAAAATGGCCCATTTGGCTGTTACTTCCCCTGACTCAACTTGTTCCATACATGGGAACAAGCTTGAAAAAACAAACAAACAAAATTAATTAACTTAATTAACCCTTACCACTGTCTGGTTGCGTGTATGGCCTTCCTCTGATATACGGAATGGCCTGGGTGATAAAATGAACTGATGATTGACCATATATCACCGACAGTGTGTTGAATTCTTCAAAAAGCGGCCCCTGCAATAACATTATTTGATACTTTCAAGGGTAATAGTAAGAGGTCGACATTGATAATGAAAGTACGCTTGAAAATAATAATTATATTCAATGATGACACTGCCTTGCCATAATGCTCTACTTCAAAACGAAAAAAAGGAACAAACAAAACTTATTAAGTAGACCTATCAACACCAAAATGTTTGAACGAGATGCATATGAATATAAAGGGGCTATTACATCTAACAAACCTGCCAATGATAAATAAGCATAAAGTCCCGTAGAGGCGCTGCTAAGCTTGCCAGGGTGCCAGGTCGATAATACAAATCACGTTTTAAAGAGAAGGGGGCCCAATGATCCATCAAAAGTAATCATAAAAAAAACCCCGAAATTTCACTTGTATTTTTGAATCTTTACTGTATGTGCACGCTTCTTGAATGCCAATTTGCTGTTATAAAACGAGGAGCACTTTGCACTCCGCCGACTTTTCAGCACTGAAGCAATCCTTTTATCCGGACAGTCATATTTGCCTCCAAATATTAAATGGAAAGGCTTTCAATTTCGATCTTGGGTGAATAACTTCATTTCCTCTTTTTAATGGTCGATCAAAACACTTGACATAAGCAGCCCAAAATGACGCAAGCAGGGGACAAAATTTAAATGGAATTGTGCGCAAATGGAATGACAGTTTCCTCTCTAACCGGTTCGAACCGAAGAAGTGGGGCACATCTTAAGTGGTAGCATTAGTCTGAATTCATAATTTCAATATTTTAAAATCAAAATATAAAGACAACCTAACAGAAAGGTTGCAGAAAACAGAAATCAAAGCAAGACTGAAAAAGACGTTAGGGAGGGAGAAAGAAAAGAGGACTTAACATGTCATGAGAATAAACTCTACCTCAAGGGGTCAGTACATGTGGCAGGATGCTGCAACGTAAAACTTTCATATCTACCTTTGCGTCTGAAGGGCTGGCATTTAAATTCCATGGGTTTGTAACTGACCTGGTATTTGAACCACAGACAACTCTCTCAGCCTATTATAACAAAACAAAGCAAATGCAGGTGTCAGGTTTTTGTTGTCTAGACGAATGGAAGTCAAGCAAGTATACAATGTACCCGATATAAACAAAGACTCATACCTCTTTTGGGTTCGTCTTGAGTAGTCTGTAATATAACAAAGCTCTGTCATGTACATCCATGTGAGTTTCTTCATCTGAAAACAAACATGTGTAATGTGAATCGAACTCTGACTACAGGAGCTTAAACGGTGTTTCACTTAGCTCCTATTCTATCACTTCTGTTTTCCACGCGATTTAGTACAAAACGTCTTCATATGTCACAATTACAATTACTTATGACTTGCCGGCTTAGTTCACTCTCAATTAAACCGTGGGTGGGGAGGAAGGTAAAATATACTCGCCACAACATTTACATCGCCACCCCTGATAAAATCTCAGCCGGGGACCTCAATGAGCGATTGTTGACATTGAGACGGTCAAATCAACAGTTTCTGTAAGTCCTGCTTTTCATTGAGCGATTTAAGTTTTGTCTTCACTTTGAACTGTGTGACAAAATGAAAACCTTACCAACACAGAACTTCAGTAGTCTTCCCAACATGTCTTGGCACTCAGGTGGTTTCTTGAAGAACAGTTTCATCGTCGCTGTGAGAAGCTGTAGCTTAACTTCAGCTGATTGCTCCGAAGCTACTCTGTCCACCAGAGGCTCCAGAAGGTATGGACTGTCAGGAATGGACTAACGATACAACAACAAGTACAAAGTTAGAAATAATGCCTTGGTGAAGTGCGATCGTCCAGGTGAGGGACTTGAGAGAGGCTAATTTGAGGTAACACTGACGGAACACCCAAAGCCGATTAACGCTAATCCAGGATTAAAAATTAATCAAGGAGCTTATTTCTCTGTCCCCAAATGTTGTTTAATGCCGATATTCTGCAAAATTTTAGATTAGGGGAAGTCAATCCTGAAAAACAAAAAGTAGCGAAAACAACTTTCATCCAATAGTTCCAAACTGCAATCAAAGTTTACGCTAATCCTGGATTGTGTTAATCGGCTTTCGAACAACCGGGCCCAGGGCCGAGTTGCTCGAAGCATGGTTACCGCTAACGGAGGTTAAATACCATGAAAACCTGTAAGTTTTAATCCAACTTAACCAATGGTTAGCGCTAACCATGCTTGCTCGAAGCATCTTCAGTGCTAATCATTGGTTAAGTTATATTAAAACCTATAGGTTGTCATGAAATTTAACCCGGGCTAGCGCTAACCATGCTTCGAGCAACTCGGACCAGCTGAGCGTAAGTCATCATCAGTGAGTCAAGCGAGTTGAGTTATGTCAGTAAATGATATCTTAAAGGTTCTGGACAGAAACCTCAGAACAAAACCGAGTTGTCATTGGTTGGCTCCAGGGTTGTCGCTAAGCGCCGGTTGCTGGCGAAATTCGCCGGCTGAGAAAGAGGTGATCAGTGGCTGGATTTTGGCCGGCAAACACACGGTAACCCAACCGCATGTCGGCTTTCGCCAGCTCAGCTGCTACCTAAACCAACTGAATAATTTCTTAGCTACAACCCTGTGTCTGTCAGTTAATTTGCAGCCATGATGTTTTAGGTTGCGAAAAGTTTAAGAAGTGATTGGTACTTGTCAACTCTTTTGTTCGTCACTTCCGTCTTTCGGATCATTGGGAGCTTTAGCAAGGACGACGGAGACGGCAGTGAAAACGTAATTTCAAAATTCTCGTTTTTGGACTAACTCTTTTGCGTTTGGCTAACATGGAAAATACTACCGAACTATCCAGGCTCTAAATTACTATGAACGGCGTTAAAGTAAGAAAAACGAAAGAAAAAATTACCGTCATGCGCTCACATTCTCGAGAAAACTGATAAAATTCAGTTATTTCATGACGTTGTTGTTGGCAGAGCACGGCAAAATGTACCAAAATGTAAAACACACGTGCAGCGTGCAGAGCGATTGTTTTTGTTGATTAAAACTATTGTTTTGTGGCGTTCTCGTTGCCTTTGCCGTCCTAATTGCCGAGTCAAGATCCCTAATGACAACTTCTTTGGTGGTCAAAACAACACTCGATACCACGTCAAACATCATTATGTATTTCCAAATTCGGTCTTGCTGCTTTTTATGATTATATTGTAAATAGTTTTATCACTATTATGTTCTAAAAATAGTTTTATAGTTATTGTTAGCTTTTAATTCTTTCTTTCCCGTATTGATTTACATATTATCTTTTATGTATTATAGATTTAATAGATTTATTTAGTTTGGCCAAACTAGCACCTTGTGTGTTGTATAATTGCCAAGTTTAAATAACGTTTTCTTATTTGATTTGATTTAATTTACTTTAGTAGTTAACGTATTTACCGTATGTATAGTATTCAAGTCTTTTTGTTCGCAAGAACGAAAAAGGTTCCAGTTTATGTCGTTTCTGGTTATCTTACCTGACCGTATTCTCCAACTATCCATATTAAAGCTGCCAATCCCTTAGGGTCTTGTACGATTTCCAGGCATTCAGCCACTTGAGGCAGGACGGCAATGGCTGACTTCTCATACTTGACTAGAAGGTCTGTATAGCGGCAATGAAAGGCGACAAAATAATTCTCATCATGATATTTTGATAATGACGAAGAAGAACAGAAATAAAGCTGTTGTAGCAGAAATTTAATACAGAAAGAGCAAAAAAGGCAGGGAATGGAACCAAGGGGAAGGGATCTGTTTCACTAACAGTTCAGCTGATTGTTGTGATGACGCAGTGATGAAGAGGAGGGTAACGATATGACGAAAAGGCATTCTCGTCCCCAGAGGCCGCGATTCTTTCGGTCAGCACCAAGACTACCGACCTCCGGCCAGTTCCGAAATATGCGCAGTCGCAGTGAAGGTATATTTTTGTAACCCGTTGGCAATCACTATTGTTTCAAACTACCGAGTCTGCGTAGAAGAGCCGGAAGTCCGTGATTCACGGACTTCCTACTTTGGAACCAGCCGGAGGTTCAAAGCCGGAGGTCGTTATTCTTGGTGCTGACCGAAAGAATCGCGGCCTCTGGGGACGAATGACGAAAAGGCAAAGAGCTTACGTGTCCACAAAATAAGTTACTTACATGTACATGTAGCTATTATTTAACCCTTTTCTGATATTACTTTTAAAATTTCTACTGATTATAAAGTGGACAACGGCAGGGAGGCTAAAAGCATCTTGCAAAAAAGACCATTTTACCTCTTATGACAACCAAAGTCTGGGAAGAAATATATTCAGTTTCCCAGGAGAGGAATGATAGCAGAACATCTATGCAGTATTCTGACGCCTGAGGAAGGCACATGGCAATTTCGCCGATAGCCTTGATTGAATCTTTTGACATTTTCACATCTACATCATGAACATGAGCACTGCGAAAAAATTGAAAAACGTTGTTATCCATGAAAGTATAGAACAGTCTTGAACCACTGCTAAAAACGTATTATGGAAACATTCGACAAAAATTAAATATAAAGTAATAAAACTCTAATGCGATTAATTGGTATTCAATGGAGTTCAGAAAGTAATTCGCGTTTGGTTTGGTTTGGTTTTACAAGTACTTCGCTCTGTGATTGGTTGACAAAACTCGCGCCACTTTCTCAGCCAATGAGAAGCAAAACCAAAACCAATCGCTGGTTGCACGCGCGCATTTTCCCGCGCTTGGCGCCGGTTACATGTAATTACATCAGTGTCTGTTTGTTTCAATGAGCTGTCTTCATCGTTTGAGAATGGCAAGTGTATTGCGGGCGTATAAGACACGCTTTGGAATCGATCACCGAGCGACGCAAATGCACGTGTGAACTACCTCAACGCAAATGTAAACACAACCTTCGACGTACTGTGAACATCATTTGTATTAGCAGTGGCAATTGCATTTGCATTTGCGTCGCACGTGTGAATCGGGCTTTTCATTCAACAATCTATTGAAAACTCCCCTGAGGCCAACGACATTATTTCAATTAAATGTACGTATTAAATACAGATCGGCACGAGAATAAAGACGTAGGCGCGCAAAATGAAGCAGTTGAAACCATCAACACAATACAGAAAGAACTTACAGAGAAAACAACAGCACAGAAACGTTTGAAAAGAGACAAAAAGACCACATCTCACCAACCTTAACTCCGTAACTACCTCCTCCACATTAGATTCTGATGCTATCGTTGTCAGGATCTCAAGCTTTTTGGTTTTGATATACTGGGGATCAGTGTGCCTACAGATGAAGTCAACAGACATGTACAGATAAGTTAAGTACCAGTCAAGATGGCTGTTCAAAAAACAGATTCCATTCAGGTGGTCGAGAAAGCAGTGTATTAATCAAAATTTTTAAAAAGGTCACGGCATTACGTCAACGTTTTTCTTTTCCTCTTCGCTATCACGTTTGCTGCGTGCTCATATTAAATTATCCATGCTTCGCCTGGTTGTATTTCAGTATGTACGACCTACGTATTACCAATTTTTGCCACGTCATCGCAGTTAATTATGTATGTTTCGCTTGACGGTTATAGTTCTATCGGGTTTTCAAACAGTTTGTAACTGACGATGATGTTCGCGACATTGAAACATGTCTTACGAATTAAATAATGTCGCCGACATTTTTGAAAAATTAAGATTTCATTCAGCAGCGCGTGTGCACTCAGATCACGCACGGGTGACGTCAAAAGGTGGTCGGAGCAAAAAACGTGAAAAAAGTACTCCACGAGCCGCACGCGAGTAGCGTGGCAGACGCTCTTACCACGTTTTGACGTCCTACGTGCGTTATCAGAATACATACACACTGACAAATGGAGTATACTTGTTTTATACATTGTTTTTACTACTTTCTTCGACTCGTGATGCCATTCGTGCGACCATACTTTAATCGCAAACTCATCCAAGCCAATCAAAAGGAGAGATTTACACCGTCCATTGCATAATTATCATAAACAATATTAACTTCGGATAAAGCGGGTAGTTTCTAAAGGAACTGGTGCTGCGTCGGTGGGGGAGTTGTAAACAAGAATTTGGTTTTATCATCGGAGTTGATAACGTAAATTGACCACCGTACAGGAATTCTAAACGCTGATGTTTCAAGCGTCAGCCCTTCGTCAGAGTATTAACTTCGGTTTGATACAAAAGATTTGTCATCGAACACGGGCCGTAAGATCGCGCCGGGTTAATTTAAATTAACATGTTACCAAGTTTTTAGCAGATCTCTATGAAATTATGCAGTTTCGCAAATACGCATGACAGCAATAAAAAATCCTAACATATTTACCTGGAAAAGAATGAGCGATACTCTCGATCAAATAGCTTGGGCACTTTAGTCAGAAGCAGTTCTATGTGGCACAAACACACATACACCAACTCAGAGTTGCTCGAAGATAGAATCGTCATCAGAGGCCCTGAAAAATAGCCACAAAATTATCTCAGTGGTCAGGTTGATAATTCTCCGCAACAACATTAAGGGCTGGGTAAATGACACGTGATTAACAAGGAATTCTGGGATGATACATATATGTGATATATGTTCAATTCAACTTCCCATGATTCCTTGGTAATCACTTGTGAAATGCAGGGCATGTGAGTCACACAACACATAACACAAAACATTACATTTGCGGTAACTGAGTATCAAGGCAAGCGGCTCTTCAATGGACAAATAACACTGTGATAAATTTAAAGGATACTTGCAAATGTTATAAATAAGGCTTAAGGGAGTACTTCATGTATAGTCGAACTTCTATTAACGGCCACCTCTGTATAACGGTCATTAATTTTTGTCCCGGCGGACATTTCATACATTCACTCTTATTTTAACCTCTCTACAACGGCCACCTCTCCACAAAGGCAACGGTCACTAAAGCGCGTCCCAACTGCCAAAGTAACCTCTCGACAACGGCCATTTAATCAATGGGAGTGTACACAAGACTCCCAATTTTCAATTTTAAAGGTCATACTCAAGGTACCTGACGAAGCGATCAAGACATCACTGCTGCGAAAGACGAAGTTGATGCAAACTGGTGTACTCAATTTTACCTCGTTTTATTTTGTTAACATTTTTCTTCTGAACATTAATTTTTGGTTACAGTTTTAATGATATGTATTTTGACTGTGTTACGCAGGTCCGTCGCAAGGATTTTGAATGGGGGAGTGCGTCGGACCACATTGGCGGACCGCTCGAGCGCCTCCGGCGCGAGTTGATAGGAGTGTCTCTCTTCGGAGCCACATAACAAGGAAAAGCTTCGACCTTCGTGATTAAGTTTTGTAGGTCGGATTTTTTACGCAGCGTTTGCGTCCAAATTACAATTTAGATTGGAGGGACCACTTGATTAAACTTCACTTTCAATCTACGCCAGCTCGTTAGGTTATTAAATTCTCATTTGAGCCATCGGTCCATAATAGGTGGACCTGGGAGGCGGACCTCCCCAGCCCGTTGGATGGGTGCGGACGCACCCCCCCCTTCCCTACGGGCCTGCGTATTACGTATTTATATGTTACAATCAGCATCTTTTTAAAAATAAAAAAGTCCTTAACCCCCAAAAACAGGTGTCATAGTACAACCCTATCTCCCCATAACGGTGGCCACTCTGCTTTGTCCCCAAGTTCGCCGTTATGGAGAGGTTCGATTGTATAAGGGGAAATTAAACATTGGTCAGTGTTAGGGGCTAAAAGGTTAACAGCCACCTCCCTGAACTAACCTCTGATTCTTTTAAAGACATCTTCAGCAACGTCTTCCATGTCCTTGGTCAGGTGTATAAAGAGCTGAATACAAGCCATTACTACAGCACTGTTTGGGTGTTTCAAACGATCATCAAGCAGATTCTGTTTACAGAACAACAATCACACATTGAATTTTATATGTCTTGTTAACGAAATACTGTACAGGTGTATATCAAACAATTAAGACCATGGCTGAACGTGCAGACTCAATCCGTGCTTAAGTCTTTGTCTGGCTCTTCTTCACTTGTGCAAATTTGGACTACTTTATATCCTTATTTTTGAACTCACATATTCTTTTCCAACTCCTTGATAATGGCGTCATGAACAGGAGTTCCAATCATTTTTTTAAATTGCCGTCTCAGCTAGCTAAAGTAAGCGGCAACCTGAGTAATTTTTTTTCATCATTTTAGTGAAATCTAGACAAAGCAGAGGTAAATTCCCCAAGTTGGTAAATTCTGACAAAGAAAGCAGTGGTTTGCACCGGTTGCCGGCTTCTAATGAAACCGCTTCAACAGGTCGCCGAAACGTCGGAAATTTTACATTATATCGCTAGTTTTTACAAGTCTCTCAAAACTCTACCACAATCAAGCAACTCACCAGAATGTCAAATAATTCATCTGTATCATTTGGTTTATAGCGCAACAGCAGATCCATCACTAGACTTTGTCCCCAGCCACTCAAGGTTTTCAATCTGACAGAGAATCAATAATTATTGCCACAAAGTATTCAAGTCTTAAAATTTGAAATGAATGAAGAAACACATTGTAGTTGCACTCTTTAATTCCAAGTATCCGCATGTGGATTCTCCCAACCGTTTTCACTTATTTCATATGTTATACATAGGGAGAATTTGCATAGTCATTCACTCAACCGATCCCTGGTGATCATTTGCTGTATTCTCATGCCCTGTATGCTTGACACTCTATTGATATGGTAAGGAGAATTAGATGGTTATCATTAAGGGGGCATAAAAGGTTAAGTAAATGAAACAGCAAAATGCTTCACTGGATTTGAAAGCGCCTGTCATAACCTCCACCTAAACTAGCCTTTTTCTCTCCCCCTCAGACAAAAAGTCCTTGTACTGTAGCTATGATATAGCTGTATCTGAGATAAAGAGCATAAGAAAATTGATTTACATCTCAGAGCAAATGAATTTCTTTCCTTTACATCAGTAGCCTTCCACTCAGCGTTAGGGAAGTTGTATTTCACCTCCTCCCAAATATGACTCAGCTAAAGGCCACTTTAAGAAGACAGGGTAATTAGGATTTCCCTTACAAACACAGAAACATGTAATCATGACATTTGAAGGCAATGGCCCCAATGAAATATTATACAGAGCACATTGGAACTGACAACATTAGTTTTGTATTTCTCTGTGAATCAGACACTCCCAAACTGATCATCATGGGCCTTGTGTGATATTAAATTTACTCATGTCTTTGGCCAAGTAAGAGGCAGATGATTACTTTGTACATTGAACCTATTTTTAGTAAGTAGTTAAACACTATCTACCTCTTAAGTAAGAGATGGGCAACTTTCTTCTGACACAGCATCCCACCTTCTGCTGCAAGGATTTCATCCAAAGCCGAAAGGCAGTTGCACACTACCTAAAGCAAATAAAATCCCTGTTCTGGTTTCTAATGATCAATTAAAAGTAATAAGTTTATTTTCATGCGTGTTAGTACAATTATTACAATAATACCACTCTTCAACAGTTCAAACTAGTTGGGATATACTTACAAAAAAAATGTAACCTTCATGTTAACCATTGCAGTTAACTTAGAAAATCACAGAAAACACATACAAATTACTAACATATTTGTAAAACCACTAATTAGAATCAATTTAGATTGAAAATTTATACCAACCTGTGGATCTTTGTCAGCGAAAAGCCTGACAAGTTTGTCTATGATTCCATGATCTGTTTTAAAAGTTTGAATGTTGTTAGCACAACCTTATCCATGCAGAATGGAAATCAGAATGGATGTTTGAAAAACCAGAGCACTACAACAGGTGCACTGTATGTACTCCCACAGTATACATTGTTCCAGTTAACTTTCAGAGTTAGGGAGTCACGGAAAATTTTTAAGGGGTCATAAGACACGGGTCTTCCCTAATTTTCTTACTTAACAACTCTGTGTGTCGGGTCAGGGAGCCAGATTTCTCGGGTTTTTGACCCGAGACCCGCCGCTTATCTGGAACACTGAGTATAGGTAAGAAAGATAAGAATCCATGAGTTTTATACCTTCCACAAAATCTGGAATAAGATGGAACATTTTGACACAGCCCATGACAGCAGAACGGCGTACATAAGAACTGTGATCGCTCAGCCCAGCAAGGAGGGGCTCTACAATGTATTCCACAAGATCAGGAAGTCTGCATGAAGAAAAGAGGGACCTTAAGTATCCAAAAAAATGTATGGTTCCAGAAAATATCCAAAATGTTTCCATTGACATCCCATGGGTATGGGTATTTTCTGTAACACCATCAATCAGTCTTTACCCTGTCCATGATTTTGCAGAGTCTACTTAAAATAATTTTCCTTGGATACTTTCCAACACCACAAAAATTAATATTTTGGATGTCACTGATTTCAGAACTTTATAATCCTAAAATAATTTTCTGGTGATGAAACTAACACAAATGGCTGAACTGGAAAAAACTTGCCCTGTATATTTGCTGAGTTTGCCACAAAATTGATTCCATACTGCTGTGTTGTTTTATTTCTACTATTACTAGCATTTCAGTGGATGATCTTAAATACTTTAGTACTGACAGTTTTCGAGCAACCAATAATCTTGAGTCTCGTCTCTCAAAACAACTGAAATTCAAGTACTGCCAGATAACTGAATCTTGCCACTTTGGTTAATTGACCACCCTTGGGCTGTGTCACTAATATGTTTGACATTGGTGGAGACATACTTAAAATAGCCAAGCTCGTAAGAGGGTGGCAGGCTGTCATTAAGGGCAAGGGGCAGCAGATTTCCTCCTTGTATTTTGGGGTATATCCCCAACTTCCTTGATATAAAACCAGCATGTTGACTTCACTACAGCAACTTGGATTAACAGCTATTTTTTGTATATCCCCACCTACTTTAAACATTAAAGACAGTCCAAGGGGGGTTACTTAACCAAACTGTCAATGTACATGTACCTCAAAGAACACATGCTTCTCAAAGCAAGACCTCTAACCATTGCACTACTGTCCTGACAATCCTTCCTCAGAGTATTAACAGTTAACAAGGCTAGGTCAGGATTGGATGCAGCATAACTACAGATGTACAGGTAAACAAGTTTCTTTTGAACAAGATCACGAGTGGCTCCAGCCTATAGGGGATCAAATCAATAATGCCAATACAGCTGTATGTACATGAAAGTAAGTGGACATTAAGAGACACACTTCATAAATATTTTGTATAGTAAATGTTAGCATTTGCATGGAAGTAAAAGCTTCATGCTCAAATTTGTAAACATGAACTTCTTTCCAATAGACCTCTGACAACTTTATCACAAACAATGGTATTTTGTATGGGTGTAAATGGGATTTTGTATTATCATTTGATCACCATCTTTAATTATAGTCTAAACCGCATTCTGAAGATTGGGAATTTAATGAATGAGTTGAAAGCTATATTTTTTAAGCCATTTAGTTCGGGTTGGGAATCAAAATCAGAGAGTTTTGATCTAAACTAGTATAAGGTGTCTCTTAACATCAAATAGACATGTGTAACTCAATCAAGGATTTAAACCTGAATAGCAATTAAAATCTGGAACTGTAAGAGCACAAAACTGTGATAATTGCAAAGTTAGCAAGACTGGAATAGGATAGGGACTATTCATGTCTGGTCTGTAATAAGAATGCAAAATACATTTGAACAGAATCTGGCATATGGTTATCAGTAATGGTTACAGATTGTTAGCCATGTACCACTGCTGTAATTTTACAATGCACATTGCAGACTACCCCTTAGCTTTTTTCACTCTCACCCCACCCTTGTCTATTATGCCCCCCTCCCCCCCCCCCCCAACCCCAATCCCTTCCCAATTCCCCACCTCCCTCCTCCTCCCACACTGGATATTGGTCAATATCACATCACTAGAATAACTAAAACAACATAAAATGACTCTGCTTTATGCTATCTCTGATTTACTGTATTTAATGGCACTATTAGTATAGGAAATCGCACGACCTCGAGTACAATTCAGGATTAATAGGTATGAGTGATTTTGAAAGTTCTCAAAATTGCACGAGCCTTTAGGCGAGTGCAATTTGAGAACTTTCAAAATCACGAGTATCTGTTAATCCCGAATTGTATGAGAAGCTTGTGCGATTTTTTATTTATAATCCATTCAACAAAATTACGAACTTACATGCCATTGTCATGGAAACTTAATAGGTACTTCTAAGGAGTACTATTTGGGATTAATTGTACTGCTCTCGACCAATCAGAATTGCGTAATTTTGTTGAGTGTAATATACTGGCTTACCTTAATCATATCCATGAAGAGAGGAGACAAATCCATTCCTAAAGTCATGCAAGCGATCACCTTTTGGATAACTTTCTTGTACTGACCAGCATTTCGCTGCACTTCAGGCGACTGCAAGCTCTTCTGCAGTTCACTCACTTCTCCCTTTTTGTTTGACTCGCTGAAAAACGTCCCTGAAGACGTCGACATGTTGACTTTTGTCAACTGCAGGTTGCCGCCATTTTGTGCTTGAAATTCAAATATCGTTTTTCAGCTGTCTGCCTCGACTATTAGTATATGCCATATTTCAAGATAGTTAATGATGACGGACTATTCCACAGGCCCTCTGCTATTGCCATTAACTAAATATTTTAGCAAAAAATGGCAGGCGACTTTCTGCAAGTTTAGCAACCACTTTCATTTCTCCCAGCCGCAGACTGACAAGTTGGCAAGAACGTCATGCTAGCCCACATATTGGCCGTTCCGAAATTCAAAAGGGAACTGGGACGAGTTTCAAATTTTGAAGTAATCGATAAATAATTGACACCATCACATGAAAGATAACATTGAGATTGGTCGTTTGACCAAGTTTGATTCTTTCAGGTTGAACAGAGAATATGGACCTTGAAACATAGCTCAAAATCCATACAAACGTCTCTAATTTTGAGGCTGCGTCCCCCAAAACCATGGTTTATATGAATACACCAACTGACAAATCCACCTACCCCCACTAACACGCACATACCTACAATTATCAGGCTCACTTCTCTTCATTTGTATTCACGTACATTCACTTATACTCACTTACGTTCATATATACTCACTTGCCTTCAATTATACTCACTTCCCTTCATTTGTACTCACTTGCTTGCATTTATACTCACTTCCTTCCATAATTGTACTCACCTACTTGCATTTGTACTCACCTGCTTGCATTTGTACTCACTTGCCTGCATTTATACTCACTTATTTGCATTTATACTCCCTTGCCTGCATTTATACTCACTTGCTTGCATTTGTACTCACTTGCCTTCATTATGTGCAGTACATTAAATGAAAAGCGTCTGCTGCTGTGACTAATATATACTTTTTCTTCATCAATATCATGTTGATTACTTTTAACAGTAATAAGAAAATATGATAACATTAACTTGAAAACATTTTAAACCCTAGCACTTTATTAATTTGGAAAAGGCAAGTTAGACCAGTTAGACCACAACTAGACTCCAATGAGGGTCCCAAGGAGCCTTGAAATTACATGAACCAGAGAAAATGGCGGAAAGAAAAAAAATTGAGCCAAGGATGTAAAAATAAAACAAAAAGAACAGAAACAGAAACCAAAAACGGGATGGCTCATAACTTTGTTTATTATAAAACACTACAGTGCACTACGTTGGCCAATTTCGCATCCTCTTGATATATCCAGAGAGGAATGTTTAAAACAGGGTCAACCTCGATTTTCGACCAGTTGATACACTTTCGAGGCCCGGAGAAGCAAAACAAGAACGGGGATTTCTGGGGAAATGAGATTTTGGCCACATATATTGAGAAAAACAAACAGGAATGTTTCCCCGTTCCACCACCCCTCCCCCATGAAAAATTTGAAGGCAACGAGTTTACCGAGCTCGGTAACGTTACGAACGAAATCCGATTCGAAATCGATTTCCAACCGAGCGCGATCCCCTAGCTTTTGACCGCGCGCCATTAGAAAGCAAATCTTGGAATAACCCATACGGAGAGCCTGTTTGCAGGCTAGAGGCTGACGACATGTTCATTGTTCTCGAGACCACACACGTGTACGGTGCAAACAGACAACTTCTGAGATTTTCTAGCACCCTTCCATTACAGGCCCGTAGGGTGGGGGGGGGGGGGGGGTTCGAGGGGTTCGAACGAACCCCCTAAAATTTTTGAAGTCGACATTTTTTGGGAGTTGAAAAGATAAAAAAATCAGACCCCCCTAGAGGCTCGCGCCTCTGGCGCTAAAAAATACCTCCCAAAACATAAAAGAACCCCCCTCAACAGAATCCACCCTACAGGCCTGCATTATTTAGACTGCTGTCCCTTGATGACGGTGTCTGAAATCTTTGGTTATGCTGCGGTACATTCCTGTTTGCAGGACTACTGTCTTTGAACGATTGCGCCAAGGAGATGGGAAAACTTTGGCTGATTTCCAATCCCCCAGAGCCCGCACTAAGAACGCGACCGTACGATGATTCTTACATTACGTAGCGTTTGTTCCGAGCGCGAAAACTGGGATTTTTATCCGCGTTCATTGGTGATGCTCACAAACTGATCACAAGAGGATTATTTCGAAACTAGGACGACAACGAAGTTTCCAGAACGTTTCAAAACTAAATGAGGGTTACGGTAACATCGGTAAGTTCCGAATAGAAATTACCATTGATAATTGACTGCTGATACGATGCTACCATGCCGAGCTTTGCTCAGGTTCTTGTACTCTGCTGTTAAAGGGCCCACGTGGTGCTCAACGAGCTAAACTCAGTTTTACCGACGTGCTTTGTCGTACTGGGAAGAAAGATTTACTGTTCGTAGCAAGCGTAGTTTAATTAAATCATAAAAACGTTGTCAGAAAGCAGGAAAGAAGAGAAAAAGAAAAGAGGCTGATTCTAAAGAGCACTTTTAGCTGGTATTTTACAGTATGCCAGGAAGATACAAGCTTAGAACAAATACTTCACACATGCAGTCCTTTACATATACATACATGTACTACCTCCTATTCAATTTTCACTGTAAGTTTCCACCCGGCCGCAAGTGAGATTGCTACAAGTCATGGTATGCGATCATGAGGACAGATCACAACAGCAGGATTGTTCCCTACTCTTTTCAATAAGTGTGCGAATTATTGTTCTTTTTAATGCCCCCCTCAAGTTTTTGCATATGAAGGACAACATGAGACCAACAGCTTAATGTCACTCCTCAGTGACACAATCATCTGAACTGAGGTACTGTACATGTACATGTAGATTCTGGTTTGAGGTGCAGTCTTAGGGTTTGAACCTGCAACCCTCTACTCAACAATCTGGTGCTGTATCAACTGAACCAACTGGTGCTTGGGGAATTTTGATCAAAGTAACATGGTTTAATCTTATTCAATCATGAAAGAGAATACCAGAGAAATGGATTCAGATGTTTGTACAATACAGTTGTCTGTGTTGTAGAAGGATACTAATTTTATTAGAGGAGTTTTCAGGATGAATCATTTTAATGATCTATTCCCAGTGTTCCTATTCTAAAGTACCCCCATAAAAGTGGATAGGGTCAGAGTTACACTGTAACTCAACTGAAACCAGCTTTATGAATACACAGACTTTTGTTTGCAAATTGGTGTTTGTGCTACAGATGTTTTTAAAACTCCCCAAAATCAGTGAACTTGCCAACATAAGTCAAAAGCATGGAATTGGATTGTTAAAATGTTTTGATTTTAAGATTAAAGTATTTTAAAATTTGGCTTTGATTTTTGTTGTATTTTTTTTGACAGGGGACTTTGTGGTGTTTGCATACAACAACTGTGTTTGCTTTTCTGTTGACATGGTAGAAATCAGAATCAAGTTTTCCTGGCAATCAGAACTTGAAGAATCAAAAAGATCAAATATTGTGTATGTAGCTTGAGAGTGAAAAGGGAGAGAGATGCCTTAGCTTTCTGAGAAGGTTGAAGAGTATTTCAAACCATGCAGGGCAATGCTTCTTGAAACCAGTAAAGGGGCAAAATCAAGGTATTGTTTTTGTTTAGGAAATGCTCAGATAATCAAGGCTGTGCTCTAAGAAAAGTAGTTGGGTGCCCAAACCTCTAAACCTTTGAAATCTAAGGCGCCCAGCATGTAAGTTTGGTGCAAAAACTAAATATTATTTCCTGGTTACCCAATGGCAAAAGTAAGTCTCCAGGAGTGACCGGGCGCCGCTAGAGCACAGCCCTGGATAGCCGAGTGGTTTAGGGCGCTGGTTTTCAATGCAGTGACCCGGGTTCAAATTCCGCTCTGGCCACTAGCTGGAGTTGTTCTGGGTGAGTGCCTGGTTCAACTCCTCAGTCATCCTTGTAAATAGCCAACTGGCTGCCTCCCGCCAGTTGGGATTCTTAACTCTGTTGTTTTCATTTGTATGATTTGTTTCATAGGCCCTGAAAAGCCCCTTTAGGGCAGGGCTCGAAATTGCGACCGATACGGTCGCATTTGCGACTTAATTTTTCTTATTTCCGACTAGAAAAACGAGAGCAGTCGCAAATTTGCGACTAGGTTTTGCTTTAACTGATACGAAATAATTTAGATGTACTGGTGTATGTCCAAGACGCTAAACGTTCTATACTATCAAGTCTTGAATGACATGAAAGCTGTCGAAAGAATGAAAATTAAAGCGCTAATCATTTAAAAGCCTACTTATTTCTTGATTAAATGGCCTCAATTAATTTTGCGACTAACATTTTCAAAGTTGCGACCAAATTTTCGTAACTAGTCGCAAATTTGCGACCAGACATTTTTTTTAATTTCGAGCTCTGAGGGGAGTGGTCAATTAAGTATTTATTTATTTATTTAATTATTTATTTATTTATTTATTTATGTAAAACATGAAGGGAAGGAATTGTTGTTGTTCTTTCAAAATGTGAATTGATTGCACTCTAATTATTCTAAGAATACATGTAATGATCATGTGGACATCACTGATTGGATGACTGACAATGCAGATCACTGATTGGATGACTGATGACTGCTAATGATCGCTGATTGGATGGCTGATAATGCAAATCACTGATTGGATGACTGATAATGATCACTGATTGGATGACTGATAATGATATCACTGATTGGATTACTGCTAATGATATCACTGATTGGATGACTGCTAATGATCACTGACTGGATGACTGATAATGCAAATCATTGATTGGATTACTGATAATGACTGCAATTCCCAGAAACCTGGAATCACAGTCAGTCATACGTGTATATGGCCAATAATATGGCAATAATTTGTAGAACTGTTATCGCCCTGTAATTATGAATGTTTTGCAATATTGATACAGTTTAAATCACTATCGAGAATTCCCATATACACTGTAAAGCAGTATGTAACAGAAGCAACCCAGCCAATCCAATGGCAGAGGGAGGCCTTTCCAGTCGTGGGTCCTTTAATTGAGTAGTCAGATTTTTTTCAATCAGTAGATTGATGCTCATCCCTTTAAGCAATGAAAGCTAACATTCTTCTACCTTTGGTAAATCTTTCTTACTTTGCAGTAACTCATTTTTTGAAAGAAAGAATTTGAACATTCCCAATAAAATGTGTCTGGTGGGCACATCTTGTTTGGGTAAACCAGTCACAAAAATGGGATAGCTTGGAAGGGTACTGAAGAGCCATCTTTATTAGGGGTTCGTTTTCTTACAGTGTATCTGCCGAAGTAAATTACATGTATCACAGCAAACACACTTTTCTATCTTATGACAAAGGCAGGAAAACACTGGAGAAACGGGGTTAGTATTCAACAAATGACTAATTCCTTGTTATGTTACAGCTACTTTGTTTAACAAATTACATGATTGTATGTTAACCC
>OX419337.1:36020831-36030831 GCA_948470475.1 Galaxea fascicularis | reverse complement strand
CAGGCAAAAGTTCCATAAGAAAACAACACGAACCTGAAGAAGAGGAACTTGAGCCTCCTAGGAAAATAGTGACAAGGTCAAAACAGGTAATGTATATTATTTTTTGCATGAAACATTGTTGCTACAAAAAGTTGCAAATATCACAGTTTCTTTTAGAACGTTCAATGCATGACCAACATTTTTTTTTGCAAAACAAGGAGGGAGATGCTCATCCTTTAGGCACAAGGCTTGTTAATATGGAAGTGCTGCGAAACGACCTTAAATCTTGCTCGCATTGTCACGTAGGTGAGTCATACTTTGTGTGCTTGTTTAATTTATAGCTGGTGAAAACCGACTAAGACAATGGAGCAGTTTGTAATATTATTTTACTATCATTGGTACAGGCTACCAATAAAATAATACAAGTCTGAAAAATTTAGTAGCTTTATTTTAATTACATAACAACTCAATACTGTATTTAGTTAGATTTATAAATGTCATAGAAAATACAACCAATTGAGAATGCAGGAAATGCCATTGCACATTTTTCAGTATTCCACTGAACCTTCCCATTGTGCAGCACACTGATTGTGTAGGACTGTGCTTTCTATGGCATGGTATAAAACAATCAGGCAATGCTCTCTCACGATGTACCACAGAGTATCCCACTCGTATTTTCTTTGTATACTTAGACAAAAACACAAATGACTTGTCGGATCTTCTGTGGTATACCACTCAAAAGCATTGCATAACACAGTTGGCTTTCTTGTGTTAACCCACAACACACATTCAGATATTCTGCCACCAGCCTCCTTAAACGTTACACTTTCGCTGTTCTCAAGATCAGCGGCCATCGGATATCTCGAGTTCCTTGCCAGCAGACCAATACTCACCATTTATATATAGTTTGTCTGGTTGGTTCCTTCGAGCTTGTTTCAGTGTTTCAAGTTGTACTTTTTGCCTGTTGACGATCTTTTGTGCCTTGTAAAATCGATGACCCGGCGCCAATATTTCCTCGCAATCTTTATAACGTAAAAAGCGGGCTAGTATGGGTCGCAGTCCTCCGTTCCTTCCCTTGCCTATTCGGTGAAGCCGCTGAATCTCAGCAGTCTCTTGCATCTTTGTAACTAAGATCACGTTCCAAAAACTGTCGAAGCATTTCTTTGGTATCTTCTTGTTGATCTGCTGATATCTTTCTCTCCCCAATATTCATGAATTTACTATTCTCGCGTCAATGTTATCGAAGGGCAAAGGTGCAGTCTGCTTACATTCGAACAAGTAACTAACTTTATTTAACCAGAAGCAGTGTATTGTACACAGTGCAACGTTGTAAACTAACGTTCTTAGTGTGGTGTCCATTTTGTAAACATTGTGTAGTAATTCTTAAATAAAAACTTATAATAAATCAAAGGCTCCTATGAGCCAGCTCATGGATGAGTAACATAACAATACTTTGAATTTACAACAACTTTATTTTCTAAAAAGATATGTGCAAGAAACCTGTACATTCGTTTGTGTTTTGTGGAAGCACATCCTTTTCAGACACACCTCTTGGTAAAAGAACCGTTTACGCGCTAATATTTTCCGTAAAATTACGCAGTTGATTGACAGGCGCCAGAAGCATTACATTAGATGAAATTGACAGACGTAAGTAATTTGAACCGGCGATGGAGCATAAATATGCAAATTTGTACACGGACTAGAAAATAATATTCAAATGTGATCGCTTTGTTAAGAAGTGTAACAGGCAAGTTAAAGTTTCTTACTGGTCGACGGCTCATTTCAAGTTAGTTTTATAAACGTTTTTGGTCGTAATAAAATTTGCGACTATTCTGAATGCGAGATAAAATCACAATATTTTGTGAAAGTCCTGAGGGAAATTAGTCACGCTTTACAGTCACAATGTTTTTGAGCGATTCGGGGACCGGCACAAAACTTTTGCTTTGTAAGGTGACATATTCAATCCATCTATTTATGCTTTGTGCTACAATTAACTTTCTAAACAGGATCATATTTGCAATCGAGCGTTCACCATGAAAAGAGCGTCTTCAAAATACTTCATTATGTACCTGCTTAAATCGATCATATGTTAAACAGCTCATAAATCAAATGCGTTGCTTGCCAGAATTCGGTTTTTTGGCTAGAAAGACTTTCTCCTGTTCCTGTTTCCTCTTTTTGCCGATTTTCTTCATTCTTCCGTCTTCCATCATATTGTGGCGAAAAATTCTCGATTACTATTGCCCCAGGTACCACACAATGATAAGCTTTATAATTGCTTTTGCGATATCTCGAAGTTCATTTTCGCTGCTCTGAAGATTTCAAAGTTCAATTCTCGCAGCTCTTGTTCTTCATCTTATTAACTTTATCTGATCACTGATCCTTAAACAAAATAGACCTTTGTTGAGTTGGAAAATCGAAACGAAAAACCGACGCCATGAACATTAAACACGTAAACAATATCTGCAGAGCAAAATTCTCCGCCTTTGTACTACACCCTGAAATTTGTAAACGTTGGACCAAGAAGACTATGGAGACAAAAGCAATACTTACCAGGGGAGGGACCGGGGGGAAGTTTAATGAATAAATTAATCAGAATCGAGTGAGTGAACGAATGAGTGGTCCCCTGAGTGAGTGAGGGAAATTCAGACCCACAACAAAACCTCATGGCATGACTACGTCATCCATGAGCTAAAAAGGAAAACTTTATTTAACCCGGGTAGCCGATTCAGCTACGTGGCTACTTTAAAGGCTGTCGTCAAAGCTTGGTTTGATTGGCACTGCCCTTGACCAATTTAGATCCTTTGTGTGTGTGATTGGTTGAAGAAGAACAAACAGTCGGAAAAAACTGTTAGAGTTTACACTTTTCACAGTAAACTGCCACAAAGTCTACAATGTGGCCAATCCTCCGTGTCTGTGTACTTTACTTTTAACTGGGAAGTACCAAAGGCCTATGGTTTGGGGATTTACCAACAAAGCTTGGCACAGGGGTCCTTGGATGTAGAACCAATTTCAGTCGCCTCCTACTGGGAACAGGAGAGCCCCCGTGTGCAAGACACTCAAAAAACTGTCCCCAGCTACTACCTCAAGTCACAGCCGTATTGTTGTATAGGACCATTTATCAAAGCCTTAGCACTAAAATTCAAAGTGCTCGTCCACAGCCACCAGTAATTAGGCAAACTAATGTTTTAAACGCTTTAGTGAAAAAGCAAAATAAATCAGTTACATGAAACAAGTAGCTCTTCCTCAAGAGCAAACAGAAAATTAAAAGAGCTGGTCACACTGGAGACAGCACACAAAACACCATAAGAGCAAATCAAACTCGGAAAATAAAATTAATTAAAAACCACAAAAAAATTAAAGTGATGCCCTGGAGACTAATGACAAAAGAACCTCTCACCCCTCCCTCTCCAAGAAGAGAAGGCCTTCTCTACCCCCTGTGGAGGAAGGGAAAGAGTGCAAGTTCAACCCATTTACCTTCACTCCATAAAAGAGAGAATGAAAAGGAGAATTCCGACTCCCAAGTTATCCCTAAGAAAACGGAAACAGAACTAGTGAGACTTCTTTGCACTGAGAACAAGAAGAATTAACTGTAACTCCCAAGTTCCAATATCAATTCTCATTTCTATAACTTTCTTTGTGCATTAGTTAAGAGAATTTTAAGTAATATCAACATAACCTCTGGCTGATAAGTTTGTTCAGTCACACAATATATTGAGAGGGTTGGGCTTACCTGTAAATGTCTTGTTTTTTGTACCTTTCATCACTTCCGTCAAAATGGTTTCAGTAACCCTGTAAACTGTTGGAAGGAAGAAGAGTTGCTTGGGAGAATGTTGAAAATAAGGGATAAGTGGGAAATATTGAAATTAAAGTTTTAGTAAATAATTAGATCAATTAATTAGATAATTTAGTAAATGAATTAGATGTGTATACCTTTTTACCTTTCTTTAGATCTCGATTCACCCCACTTTCTCCCAATTTCACATCTACCAACCCCTTACTTTAAGAACAAATATGCTAATCACTTCTAAGAGTTCAACGGTCAACCCTAGTAGTGTTGCATAACAGGGCAGTTGGTACGACAACGCATCAATATTCCTCCCTCCCCAAAAAAAAACTTCACAACATATGAATAAATTACTTCTTTACACGTGCAACCAATGAATTCCTCCAAAATTTGTACATACATTAACAGTTATCTTTCGAGTATCATAAAAGGCCATTTCCGAGTTCATGTCTGCCTCCTCTTCAAAGCGAGTCTAAGTGCGAAGTTTTTGTGATGGTAATTAGTTCTATGAATGAAAACTAATTTTCATAACAAGAACTTCACACTTAGACTCGCTTTGAAGAGGAGGCAGACATGAACTCGGAAATACCCTATTTCTCCGTCCTTAAAAATTAAAAAACTGTCACAAATTCACATCTGAATAAATTATCCCGGAAGGGAGGGTTGGGAGTACCTCCCACCCTCCCTCTCCCACTCTGCCGAGTGGAAGAGGGGAGGGTTGGGAGTACCTCCCACCCTCCCTCTCCCACTCTGCCGAGTGGAAGAGGGGAGGGTTGGGAGTACCTCCCACCCTCCCTCTCCCACTCTGCCGAGTGGAAGAGGGGAGGGTTGGGAGTACCTCCCACCCTCCCTCTCCCACTCTGCCGAGTGGAAGAGGGGAGGGTTGGGAGTACCTCCCACCCTCCCTCTCCCACTCTGCCGAGTGGAAGAGGGGAGGGTTGGGAGTACCTCCCACCCTCCCTCTCCCACTCTGCCGAGTGGAAGAGGGGAGGGTTGGGAGTACCTCCCACCCTCCCTCTCCCACTCTGCCGAGTGGAAGAGGGGAGGGTTGGGAGTACCTCCCACCCTCCCTCTCCCACTCTGCCGAGTGGAAGAGGGGAGGGTTGGGAGTACCTCCCACCCTCCCTCTCCCACTCTGCCGAGTGGAAGAGGGGAGGGTTGGGAGTACCTCCCACCCTCCCTCTCCCACTCTGCCGAGTGGAAGAGGGGAGGGTTGGGAGTACCTCCCACCCTCCCTCTCCCACTCTGCCGAGTGGAAGAGGGGAGGGTTGGGAGTACCTCCCACCCTCCCTCTCCCACTCTGCCGAGTGGAAGAGGGGAGGGTTGGGAGTACCTCCCACCCTCCCTCTCCCACTCTGCCGAGTGGAAGAGGGGAGGGTTGGGAGTACCTCCCACCCTCCCTCTCCCACTCTGCCGAGTGGAAGAGGGGAGGGTTGGGAGTACCTCCCACCCTCCCTCTCCCACTCTGCCGAGTGGAAGAGGGGAGGGTTGGGAGTACCTCCCACCCTCCCTCTCCCACTCTGCCGAGTGGAAGAGGGGAGGGTTGGGAGTACCTCCCACCCTCCCTCTCCCACTCTGCCGAGTGGAAGAGGGGAGGGTTGGGAGTACCTCCCACCCTCCCTCTCCCACTCTGCCGAGTGGAAGAGGGGAGGGTTGGGAGTACCTCCCACCCTCCCTCTCCTAATCTGTTCTTTTTCTACTGTTCCCTTTTTTGATATTTTTCATTCCAACTTAAGTTTTTTACTGTATTAAGTTAACAAGGAGACAGAGAAGTTTTCCCGCGTTTTTTTGCGGCACTTTATTTTTGTTTGACTGTAATGTGAAGGGTTTGTGTTTTTTATTTGCCATCTTTTGTTTCTTTTTTACTTCATTTTTTAATACATATTCTAGACATAAGAGTTATTTCGTGTTCTGAAGCTAATAAATATCTTATGTTTACTCTTTTATTAATTTTTGAGAAGAGCTTTACATTTGTCTTTCTGATTTAAATCTACATATTTGGTATTGCATTTTTGACACATTCAAGTCTAAAATATTGGGAATTGTCCTTTGTCGGGCGTATGAATTACTAGAAATATTGCTAGTTTTTGTGAAAGTTTATTTCCGACTTTATTGTCGGTTTTACAGTATGGTCTAATTGTAACTAATTGGGGTGTTTTTACTCGTTTGAACAGGAACCTTGAAATTTCGTGTGCCACTTATGAAAAAGTATTTTAAGGCCTATGAAGTCTTTTCGAAAATGGATAAAGAACGTGTTGTTATTTGAAAATTTTGAGTGTCAGATTTCAAAATAATAAATTATAGGCTATCGAGTCATTTTCACAATCAGTACTTTTATTTGAAAGTTTGTACTGCTACTTTGAAAATTAGCTTCGTGAGGAAAAAAATTAGTTCGTAAGCAAAACGGAAGAAAATAAGGAAAAATACTTTTTGTTCCATTTGAATCTATCTTATGGTAGTGTCCCATGAAGAATTTTTTTTTCATAATTTTCTCGCTGGTAGTTAGTCTGTTGTTGGAAGCCACTATATTTGAATTTGAGTTTGTTCACTTACCTTGTCTTCAGGGGTGTCACAAACATCGTTGCAGTGCTACGACTAAAATAGTTGTTAACTATAGTACTATTTATGCCAAGTTCTCTCTTTCTTCTCTCTCCTGTCCAGACTTCGGCAACTTTCTTCTTTGTCATTAGTAGTTAGTCTAGAACACATAGGAGTTTAAAACTTATGCGCTAGGATCTCTAGTATTGTTGCATTATTCAATCGTTTTAGATGACGAAGACCTCAGGAAAGTAAGAATTACATCTATGAAAAAAAAAGTTAGAATCCTGATACCTTCTGGCGAGAAGGGGAAAGAAATTATCGCAAATCATCACCTAAAGCAGAAATTTAAAGTAATACGCCTGAAACTCTTATTTTGCATTTGTATATTTGCAATCTTGAATGCATGTTTTAGACGACGACGACCCAAAAATACTGTAATGGTTAAATCTTTGCGATCTCTAAGTCTAAGATGATTCCGAAACCTTTTACGAGAAAAGGAGTCTAGTACCGTGAAATAAAAACCTTTTGGCAAAACGTTTCGTAAGTGCACTTTGGCTTTAGCCGAGTTTAGATTGTAGAAACAGGATTTAGTGGGAACGCAAGAAAAACGAAATAGATTCGTAAAAACCTATTTACGAGAAGAAGAAACTATTAAATAGCACAACATAAAAGTTTTGGTAAAAAATGTTCTATTTGGTTTTTGGTTTTAGCCGAGCCAGGATTGTGAAAACAGAACTCGATAGCACTGCTGGAAAATTTCAACAAGAATGAAACGTGCGCAAAATATTTCCTAATTTCGATGCAGAATTGTAAGTTCCGTTGCTGTTCATGCGAAGAAATAGATTTTAGTACTGAGAAGTAATATTTACAAATTCAAAGTGAAAAATTAATGGAATAAACGGCTTGAGGTTCTGTTGTGGCACAAGTAAATTCAAGGTTCCTTAACTCATCAGGGTAGAGACCAAACTCTATTAGTTCTTCGATCAAAGCTGTAATCCTTAAATGCTTGTGAATGGTATGCTGTTACCCTTTGAATCCTATACGTTTTCTGTAATCATTATGGGAAAGCCTCTTAGAAATTATAAGTACAGTCTTTTGCCGGCTGGCAAACAGGTTAAAACGACTCGGCCGTATCTTAATTAAGGTGGTATTGTAGTTGTACAGCTTCAGCGTGTCCCTGGAATACTTGACAGATTACACTTTACTGCTGATCTTCACTGCTCATTTCCTTGGCTTGTCCAAGATCCAACCGGATCAATTATGTCTTAGCGACTTTCAGTTCAACCTGTAGACAAAATCAGAAGCGTTTCAATTATGTACGATCTGACAGATGCATTGTTACAGAGTCAAGTTATGTATACAAGAAACAAGGTTTCTGCCGAAAAAAAGATCCGACAGTTGACGGTTTCAGGTTATATTCGTCATCCAGTCACTATGATTTGAAAACACATCAAAGCAGGACGCAAAACCATCGCGGGCCTATGGTATTGGCATGGTCCGCTACACTTAAAAACGACAAAAATATGTTCTATGTTTTTCGATGTTCATTTCTAAAGAGCACACCTGAAATAAGAAAGGCACTCTTAAAATAAAGAGAGTCCGGGCATATTTACAGCGGCTCGCATAATTCGCTTGGGTTGAACAAAATTTGACAGCATAATTAAAGGTGTCTGAGCCAACTCATTCATGCTAACTGAAGACAAAAGTTAGGATTTGTGAAAGCAACGATATCACGCTCCCAGCGATCCTTTTAAAACTTGTAAGAGATATTTTTCTCCAATTGAAATTAAGGTAAAGCTCTATGGAACTCAAAGTAGAAAGATACAATTCCTATGAATAATCGGCAGTAGAGTGAAATTGAAAGATATGGAGATCTATTTTGAGCTGTTTAAACCTTCCGCGATTGAGAGAGGTACGGTAGACATCCCCATTCTTTTGCCTGGTTTGACATGGCCGAAGGAAGTTTTCCTGATGACCTTTGCTATGCAAATTTTCGAGGCCAACTCGCGTAACTTCTGAATGTCTTCTCCATGAAATTTCTAAAGGTACATCTCGTCAAGATACATTGATTTGAAAGGCTGTTACTCCAAACTATCGACTTGCAATAACCCTGTATTACCTCGCGTCGACAGCAGAATTTAGGTTAACCATTGCTAACGTCTTTTGTGTGCACTTGTATCAGTGAATCAGGAGATAGCATTTGCGCGTACCTTATTGAGCTTGTGGTCACTTAATAAGTCACTGAAGCCTGCCAAAATCTCGTTTTGGCACGCGGGTCACTTTTTAGGCGGGCCAGGACCACCTCACGAGGTGGTCTCGGTCCACCTGATTTTCTTGGCCCGCATGCTGACATATTTGCATTTATATAACAAAAAAACAAACGGGCCGTGCCAAAACTATTGGCCCGCGTATCTAAATTTAGGAGTGCCGGGTCTAAAATGAATGTCGTGCAAATGGGGCTTAATTATGCATATTTTTTCCGATATACGATCAATGCAGGATATTTTAAATTTTTATCACACTGTGCTTTTATTATAAAAGGTCTTGAAAAGTGTAAGTGTTCAAAATATTTTTTTGCTGATTTTAGGCGTCTTAAAAATGACCAATTAATCTGTCTTCCTTCCAGTCGCAAACACCTGCGGAAAGTTAATCGCTAGAAGGTCGAAAAATCTTGTTAAGTTCAAATCTATAGGTTTGAAATCTCTTACAAGTTTCAAAAAATCAGCTCAAAGAAAAGCGACATCATCGAATTGAAGGCAATACTGCAGAAGCAGGTGTTTTGGCGGAACGTTCTGTAGGTATGCAGTTTACACTTGGGTGGCTTGTCAACGAATTACTAAATCAAAGTTTCATGGCTGCCGAATCGTCAGAGCGCAGGATTAAGTCGCAGTTTCTCTTCAAAATTATTTAAGACGTTACATATGGGTTTTATTACGATAATTCAAAATTGAAACATTAAGCGAAAACAAATGGTTTTACTGATTTTATTTGGATTAGTCTCCGCGTCATTTGGTGCGATTAAACTGGTAAATTTCAAATCGCTGTTCGTAAAGCAAAGTAACATTGAGTAAGAGCTATTCCGAGAAGATCTGTGACGGAGTATGTGTGACGTTTTGTGGCATCCTTCGCGAAGCCGTAAATTTTATGGGACAAGAAAACACATGCAGTTTGAGCTTGTTTCAATATTCTTTTGCTGATGAAGTTGACAATATCAAAACTGACCGAAATTAGTCCCTCGTGTTTAGTCTCGCAGAATTCAATAATTATGTTTGTTTTCATCAAATGTCATGAAGCAAGTTTACAAATAAAAATTAAATTTAGGAAGAAAAGAGTTTAAGTAAAAAGAAACAGAACCAATTTTAACTCGGTGGCACTTTTCCGCAAAAAAACGAGATCAAAACCGCAATTTTCTGAAAGTTAATTGACTTTTTGGTCCAACTTGGCCGCCGTGGAAGTCAGTGCTATCGATTTTCCTATTTCAGCTCTGATCGTACTTTCACAGAATTATCAATTCTGCATTGGGCCAGCTACGTATCTGACCAAATTTCAAAATGTTGTTCTTGTAAAGAAAAGCAATATTTCAGCTTGAAATTACCAGCTTCGTCCCGTCCCGACTATCTGCCCATGAGTCTCCGAGGGTGGAAAATTTCTGACCCGGCAGGAAGAAAATATTGAAAGAGGAGCGTTAAGTTGTCC